>JABFQC010004565.1:0-12537 GCA_022817085.1 Psilanteris sp. ZL-2020
ATTTTGTGCTTGTCATATAGTCTGGATCTGAAAAGTTTGTGTAATATTGGTACCTGAAATAAGTTATAAATATTAATTGTACTAATTTATACATATATTTTGTTTTATCGAATTTGGTACTTTTAATTTAATATGTATTTTATGGAATGGTTAAGTATGAATGTCGAGTATAAAGGAATTAAGTTAGTACATTCGTTTAGAATTTTTTAAATAATTTACATAATTAAAAAAAGTTTAATATTAACTACAATATACTATTCTAGAATATATGATATATATCTAGAATATCATTCCATAAAAACGATAATTTCTTTGTAATATCGAAGATTTACAAAATACATCTACATATAAATGTATATAAACACCTATACTGGTTTTTATGTTATCATCGAAGATAGTAGCAATTAAACCATAATGCCATAATGAATTTATGAGTTGATTGAGATTATATATATTTGATTTGAAATTTATCGTTTAATTGATGAAAAATATTCGAGATTACACTACTATTAAAATTAATACAACTAATAAATATGCAATACTGAATTATATAAATTTATAATAATTGAACAATATATTACTAAAGAAATACGGCATCACTTTATAACGATATCAAGGTCTAAAATAATTTTAACATAATTTTAAAATTTAAACCATTTAACAATATGATCCATTTATTATATATAAAAAATAATATTATTTGCGTATAAATGTTAAACATTGTTACTGTCAACTGTATGTGACTTTATTTCTCATATTAATTCCAGTTTGCTTATAGAATATTTTATTGAAACATAATAGATATTTGAAGCATCAACATGTGCTTCAGAATTACTGATATCTAAGGTATCTAAATTGTTGAGATTTGACATTGTGTAGGTACGACAATCATCTCACTGATCTTAATGCAGTGCAGTATCTAATAAAAATTAATTTCTTGTAAAAGATTGAATTGATCGGATATTTTGCATTTTGCGTAATTATCAAAACAAATACTAGTGTTTTTAAAATGTTTATACATATGCATTTGTACTATTATTTATTATATATAATGAAATATAATATATATTTTAATTTTAGTTTTATAATGAAAATTGTCATCCAAATATGGCTTAGATATGGTAATTAGACAAAGCCAATATAAAATCTAAATGTATATTGACTTACATTTCATTGCCAATCAACTTATTAATATTGTATACTGTTCCTGTTGGATGTTCAAATTGACAAGATGTATCTTTCCTCTCGAAGGGAACATAACAAAGTAAGTGTATATATGAATTCGTTTGAATAACTTTAGCTTCAACTTTTGGTTCTAAAAATAATAATTCATATTATTAATATAGTTTCATGATTTATCACTAATAATAGGTTGTATAATAAATGCATAATTATATATAAAATCCTATTACCGTATACAATAATGTGAAGTTTATTTATATACGTTACAGATTCTTCAGCTTTATGATAATACATGGTCCAAATACCAGTATGTTTCTGATTAATTTGATTAATATTATATTCACATTTTTTTGACGTTTCTATTACAACATTTCCGTTATTATCTATTAATTCGCAATTCAAAGCCTGTGTTGAATTTAACTTTATGCTAAAATTACGAATACCCTCAACTGTTTTGATGATTTCTTCCTGCAATGAAAAATGTATAGAATTATTTCATTTTTAGCGTTATAAATAATCAATTATATTTAGTTATTATTATTATGACTTTATGTAAAATTATTAAATACTTATAATATAATAATAAAAAGAAATGAATGCAATATAAATAATAACAAATATTTACAAAGTAAATAGAAGTATGTGTTGTAAAATATTCGTTGAATAATTAATGTTTTAAATAAATATTAAAATGTTTGAAATTAATACCTTTTAACATGTGAAATTAAAAATTTATTATTTATTTAAATATAATAATTTATCAGTACTAATTTTAATACTATTTTAATAATTTAATATCATAATTGATGTTGTTAAATATTTTTAATTTAATTATTTTCTATTTAAAACTTAAAATCTTATCAATTTTTAATACATATTTTCGTATAAAATCAATTATTTAACTTACTCTAATTACAGAAGCATCATTAGCAATATCGATTTGAAATTTTCCCGTATAAACAGTATAATTTTGCAAAACATGAACAAATGTCCATTCTCCTTCACATAATGGTAATATTTTCATTTTTACTCCACAGTCATAATTAAGTTCTAGAAAATCTGTACTTTTTTCTGATTTTGTATTTTCACCAGGACTGACTAAGGCGCTATTGCGGGCTTTTATATCAGTAAGATTGTATACCTCGGAATTCTAAAATCACAAAAAATATTTTATAATTTAGAAATAAAAATTAAATATATAATTCGAATAATGCGATATAAAAGTATGTATAGGCATATTAATACTTATAGAACATACTTCGTATATCAATAAACAGTAGAGTGTTTCTTCTTGTCTTTCAGGCATGTGCAAAGCAATACTGTCATTAATTTTTACAGTTAATGCGTTCAAGGGCCGAACGTTTACTTCATTATCCTGTAAATGATATTATATTTACTATTACAATACTTACTATAATTTTAATCTAATATATATTGGAAAAAATTATGAATATAGGTTATATGAATCCTATGTTAAATATTACCATATTAATAATAGTATAATTATTTGTGTACGACTTACTATACGGAAAGAAAATAATATTAAAAATTATTTTTAATAAGCATATTTGGAAATAATATATACAATTTATCAAAATATCCTTTTTTATATGTTATTTTATATCTAAGAAATATGTTTAATTTTTAGTACATTTTTTCTGACCGTTTAACGAAGTATTATTTACTTAAATACGTTTTTATGTATACATTTAATTTTTTATATTATTAATATATTGTAAAAAAGGTAGAAAAAGTATAATTTAAACTTACATTTGCAACAAAAAGCGTATATGTATAAATATCATTGCCTTTGCCTTTCAGAGTCCACGTCCCGGCATACTCCTTTTGTGTAGAGTTAAATTGTAATTGACACATACTGTAGATTATGATATTTTTTTCAATATTCTTGCTAATATCGTTCGGTGTAAAATTGTAGGAAGTCATGGAATTATTATAAGTATGATTGAATTCACATTTATTAATTTTGCTAATTGATTTTCCCAATGTATACGTTTGATTGACTTTTAGAAATTTGTATTGACCTTAAATATAAAATCGTATAATTGTATATTTATTAATATATTTATTTCAAATAGATTATACAAAAATATGTAATTAATTCACAACATAAATTATGTATTTTCAATTTACCTTCATTGTTGTTTGCAGCCACAGTACGTAATAATGCAATAACGCAAATAATGTATGGTAAATGTGACATTTTCGTTAGGTTAACCACAAATTTAATACTGATCCACAAAAAATATAACGTACATAAATTAATATATTTTAGGAACTTTCTTTAATGACACCTAACCGACATGACTTTCTGCGATTATTTGATACAATTCAAGAACAAAGGCGACTGTTTCTTTACACGTTTATCTGTATATTAAATGACATTTACTGAGTTATTTAATATTCGATATCGTTCATTAATGGGCATTTATGCATCGATATTAAATAAAACTAATCATTAGTAAAAAAATGTTGTGTTATATATAGAATTGTTCGCTCGATTGTCACGTTCAGCAAATCTGATTGAATTATTTATCAATATTATCAATATACTTTTGATCAACGCTTATCTATATTGTAAACTGAAAGATTACAAATTTTCTGTCAGGATTTTTGGATTGCTATAGAGGATTTGATATATTTATTACAACGCATATAATAAAAATGGATAATTATGTGGGGGATTTTTTATGACGATTGTTTCTTTTTTTAGAAAACTTATTTGATAAACAAGATCATTAAACTTGTGTCACACTTGATAACAATTTTCAACCCATCTATACAATAAAATTAATGTTGTCTTTATTAATTTTTAAATATAAATATAGTAAATATGATTTACGTCTTTTGGTTACGATTAATTACATTTTAATCAAAAGCAAAATATATTAGCAAACCCTACAAATTTTTGTATTATTTAAAGTATTCGAATAATCCTCTGATTCGGCAATTTTTATGGAATATTTATAGCCATATTCTGTAATTATTAAAATCTTAATTTTAATTATTTAATTAACTTTATTCGTTGCAAAACATGTTTTTATATCAAGTAAGGATAGGATTAAATGATTAAATACGAATTTTATTAAAAGTTTTGAACTTTACGTGCCGAAGTTCAAAATAAAGTGAGTATAAATACCAAAGAAATTTTGTTAAGAACTTTTAATTGTTTGTTATTATAGCGAGTTGTGTAAAATAATTTAAGGCATTTTATTATAAATAAATAAAAATACGTTTTTCAATTAAAAATATTCGCGATGCATCAATTTCTGTTAAATAGCATTAAAGTTATTAATTGTATTACATGTATATTTAAGTTGTCGATCCACATAGATAGAAACATTTTAATTATACACACATTGCATAAAACATTTTGATTAAATGTGAATTTTTATTAAAGTATAGGTCAGATAAATAAACATTAATTATATGTTATTAACATATATTATCATTGTATACTGCATTATGATAAAATAAGAAATACAAGTTCATTGTGTCAAAATTTTACTGAATGTATAACCGTAAATATCACAGTGTTAACAGATCATATTACATTACATGAAATAAATTACAAAATAAATAAGTTAGCCTAAAATTTATTTTTAATTCCTTTAAAGTCTTAACTTATTAAACTTGTGTTTTAGAGAAACTAATATTATCTACATTTTCAATTTCCATGTTTCGCACGAGGGATTGTTTATTACTATTCCCCTTATTCTTAACCCACTTATATACGATATAAGTAGATACAGCAGACAATATCACTGCCAAAATCGTACTCGCTGCTACAACCCATATCATAATGTTAACCGCGTAATTAAGTTCAATAGTTGCTTGTAATATGTGACCATCTTCTGAAACAAGGCATCTCCATTTCCCAATATTAGTTGCTAAATTGGAATCTAGATAAGAAAGTTTCAAAATTAATAAATCATTAATATTATCATTAATATATATATAAATTTATTTAAATATATTTAAAATGTATTTATAGTAACTAAGTCATTCTCTTACAATTTTAATAATTACAAAATTACCTTTAATCGTTATTGAACACATAGTTGAATTTCCTTGAACGATGTAACGGCTATCATAATCTTCAAAAATATTTACTCCATTTGGACTGATCCACCTACAATATTGTTTATCGAAAGTTGATCCTTTAACTACTGTACACGATAAGTCGACAGATGTAGTTGTTGTTAATATTTTAACTTGATCTTGTGTGGGAACAACAATGGTGTCTGTAATATAAGATGATTAAATCATCAGTAAAATCTAATGAAAAGTATATAAATGTATATTAGTAGAATTATAATACAATACTAATTAGTATTATACCTAAAACCATCACTAAAATATTAGCTTTTATATCTTGTCCATTCTTTATTCCCATATGACAACTCCATTCTCCCGCGTCAATTTTATTAGCGTTTGGCAAAATTGCACCGCATTCGCCCATATTGAGTCCTGAACCTTCATAAGATAATACATTGGAATTAATACTTTTGCCTTTACTTGTTATGAAGTAATTGGTACCATTTGGACTTCTAAGAAAACAATAGGATAAACGTTTATTAACAGCACACATAATCTGTAACAAGAATTATATAAATACAGTAACATGAAAATATATAAGATCAATAATTATTTCAGTTTTTGATTATTAAATATAATTATTGTGTAAGTTGTGTTTATTAATAATTGAGCTTAATTATTAATAACACGAAGGTAACTTTTTTAAACAGAGTCGATTTTCTCATAAAAATTGTTTCACGAAAGAAATCGATAAGATATATTAATATAATTAACGAGACATATTTAAATATTATGCCACGATTAAATTGTATTATATTATCTGTTTTTGATAATAATATATCAATTCCAGATGAACTATTTGCGTATGTACAATAAGAATTTGATATGTTTAAATCTAAATGTACAACTTCGTGCATTAAAATAATTAATAAATATAATTATTAATTCTTAAACTTTTACCTTAAGCGGATTTCCTTCTTTAACATAAATTTTATCCGAATATTTCGTAGATACGTCATATTCAATATTTTCGTTGCTAATATTTATTAATGAATTCACTGCTTTTTTATTCCTCTGCGAATCTTCAGTGCTTAGGAGACATTTCCATATTCCATAGTCTGATTTATTTGGTTTATGAATGACAATTCCACATTCCTGAGCATCACTATTTAAACCATATCCTTCACCGTAATACTCATATCTAGGCAACAGAATACAGTTACACGCATTAATATTTTTGAAATACATTTAAATAAAGAATTTCAAAATAATATATTTACGTGTTATTAGCAATCCCTAAAAATACGTTTATTACATTGTTGTTCGGATTTCGAAATTTACATGCGTTTATATTATAATGACCTGTTGTATTACAAATTATTGTAATTTCATCATCATATTTATTCACATGAATTTTCAGCTTCTCCATATCTATAAAAACAACACATAAAATAAGTAGTACTCGAATTTAAAAAAAAAACTCATCCATTATACGAATAAAATTATAATGTATATACATATATATTCAAACATAAATATTTTTTTAAATAGACATTTAATTTTATGAAAACAAAATTTTTTAATTATTAAAATTGTTTAAATACAGTATATACTATATAGTCGATATAAATAATTCTAATTTTTAATTGTAAACAAAATACCAACCCTTAACCTCAAGAAGAATATTTTCCTGAATTGGCGCAGTGCTGAATTCCGGGTAATATTGAAGAGTCCAAATTCCAGAGTGATAAGAAGTAACTTCATTTATATTATAGTTACATGGGCTGCTTTTGACAACTTCTCCATGCGGATCAGTTATAATACAAAATTGGCTGTCTGTATTCCGATTTAATAAATAATTTTTTGTCCCTCGATAAACTACTTCGTTACGTTGCTGAAATGTAGATTAAGATTATGAATCACAATTGTATGTAAAATTTAAAAAAAGTTAATGTACAAATATAAATATAAATTAAAAATTAATAATGCGTTTGCACTTACCGTAGCAAGATTTATGTCCTTTTCTAATTTAAAGCCAAATGTTCGTATAGTAGCGACTCCCTTATCATTAACCCTAATAAGTTTCATATTATGATACTTGCCGCTTACTATTCTAATTTGTACTCCACACTGACTTACTTTTATCAAATCATTACTTGGATCCAACACATCTATAATTTGCTCTTTTTGATCCTGATTACAATCAAAATGAAAATAATAAAATCGACGAATTAATATATTTTAAAATGTTAGTAAACACGTATTTTAAAAAGCGAAATATCACCTTATATAAGTAACATCCAATAATTTTTTCGTCAGTTATAGGGTAATTCAGAATTGCGTAATCATTTTTGAAAATGTTCATTTCATAGATATCTTTAGAATACGTTTCCTAAGAAGTTACGACAAACAAAATTATAATTAGTGCATTAAAACATTTTATTTAAAAGTGTAACTAAACGTTCGCTTACCTTAGAAACGAAGATAAAATATCTTTTATAACCATTACAAGTTTTGAATTGCCACATTCCCGAGTCGTTGATGTTAACTTGTTTTCTTACAGTGCATTTGTTATTTTCTTTCTTAAATCCATATGCTAATTGATCACTTATTTCATATTTTATTATCTCATTTTGATTTGTTATAATCCCGCATTGATCGTATGTGCAATTGTCCCTCATAACGAAAGTGTCAGCGTTAAATAAAAAATGTACCTCATCTAAAATTAATATTCAATTAATAATGTTTCATTAACTATTTTATATAACCTACAATTTATTTTAATTCACTCAGTTACCATTCGTAGTATTTATTTTGGCACCGAAACACCCGCAGATAATCGCGCACATCAACAAGATTACGTGAACCATTTTGGACAGACGAAATATTTGAATGTAAATCTTTAGATATGCTTACTTTTATACCACGATAATATTTCCCCCGGCAAGCCCGAAATCAGACAATGAAATTATCGGTATAGATTTTAAAATCTTTTTTCGTTGCGTTATAATAGATAAACGGTTTATACGTTGAATTAATGAAAATCGTCTATCCAAAACCGAACGATGGAGCCGAATCGTGAAAGAAAAATTTCTTGAAAATTCTAAGCACTATATAACATTTATAATATATCGATTGGCAGACGGAAATTATTCTAATCACTGTAAAATGTACATATTCATTTTAAAATTGTTCTGTAATTTAAATTTAACACTAAAAATGATTAGATAATAAACAGAACTTTGACCGAAATTCATAAGTCATTAAGTATAAATATATATATATATGTTGAAAACAAATTGTATATGATACGCGATTCTTTAGATTCTAGAAATAAATGTGGGCATAATATAATACTTTTTTAATATAAGTATACATTGGGAATAGTTATCAGGTATCAATTAATGATATTAATCGAAAACAAAGATATCTCGTACGTGCATCTTTAGCCGTTTTATCTCGAATTTATACAGTATTTTAAACGACGTCAGAATGCATATAGTAAAGTCGTTTTATTTTACAGTTCAGAGTATTATAGGTATTGTTAATTTATTACAGTTATTAAAATAATTAAACAATTTTGTACAGCCAGCAAAATTGTAATACTATGTAGCAGATATGTTGAAAATATAAATTATTTACAATCATAATTTTGTTTATTTTATTTATGTATATTGCTATTAAATTATATTTATTTATTTCTGTAATATTGTTTTTATAATTTGTACTTATACTAAACTGTTATAATTATTTATTGAATAAATATAATACACTCAGAAAAATTAAACTTAGAAAAGTGCTGTTTATAACACTAATTTGGCGACATTAAAACTAAATCCTAAAAATTACATTTTTATAATAACATTATATTAAAAAATGGAAGGACAATTTGGTATGAAAAACTGTATTTTTACAAGGAAAAACAGTAATTTTTATGTTTTTACTTTAATGTCTCCAAATTAGTATTATAAACAGCAATTTTCTACGTTTAATTTTTCTCAGTGTACATATAATATTTCTTCATTATCTTATTATTATATAATATTAATTTTAATAATATATAACAAAGGTTGTGTTTCATTTGAATTAATTTATAAATGTTACTAATAGGATAACGGTTTAAATATTATATATATATAAATATTATAAGAAAAATTTTGTTTTTTGCTTTTCAAAATGCTGTCTATAAAAATTGAAATGTGAAATCAATAAAAATCATTAACAAACTATTTAGAATTAAATCCGGCAATATACATGTATGCATATATATAAATACGTTAACTACAATAACAATTTATTTTTACATATATTACGAAACAAGTCTTTCATGTTAACGATTTCTAAATTTCGGTTTTATTGAATTTTTATTTGACGCAAACATCAAATAATGAGAACACAATATTATTGTTTTCAACAGTAGTGCAAACAGTAATATTTAATCTAAATTGTAACATCTATTTGAGCATGCGTCTTATCATTGCTGTTAAAAACAGTAAACAAATCGATTATATTTTTCTCAGTGCTTATTATATACCACTGAACCAGCTTCGCTACTTGAATCTTAACATTTTGCACGAAATGACCAATTCGTTCCACATTATTTGACGATGCAATTGCCCGGACGAGTCATTAGTGTGAAATTTAATCGCGGTAGACCATTCCCGCGAAAAACCGAAGCATAATTAAAAACCGTTTGTTTTGGTCGTGCACAAAACAGCTGACTTGATTAACAAAGCCAGCACTAATTGCTATTTATCATTGGCGTAATAGAGACACGTTACTTTTCGCGCCATATGTCATGTCGGCAGACAATAACCATTATTCGGCGTTAAATGTCCGCGGCACCCAGCATGTCCGCTTTTACCCCAAAGTGACAATGTACAGGCGAGTGCGCGGGTGCTACGGAATTGAACTCATATTTACAATAAGCACAATACTCTTTTGTGCGACGGATTTAGTGGTTACGAGAACAGTTGTTAGCTCCAGCATCAGGCCCGCATGACAAAATTCATTGCGATTCATTAGCCGCGGGCAGCTCGTTACGGAAACTCGGATATTAACTTCAATCCACGGCAGTCACGTCGGAACCGCGTGATAGGTAGTCACGTGCGAAACACCGGAAATACGTAACTCTACTTGCAAAGGATTACCCATTTGTTGCTGTTTATCTCAGGCGCTGTTCCGGTACTCGGATTGGATTCGAAAGCTTGGAAAACTTGCGACCAAGTTATTGGTTCTGTCGTTGAAATTAATTGACACATCGAGACAAATTTTATTAGTTGTTCTGTAAAAGTGTTGCAATTAGTGAACTCGATAAAAGTCACTGCAAAAAGTTAAACAAACGTTTCGGAAGGAAAAATAATTCCCTCGTCTAAGTAATGAACTTAATTATATATTTAAAAATTGTAACCTTATTGCTGATATTTGCACCCCCTCCTTCGTGACGAAGAATTAAAATATAACCTGTAATTCTATGAGTATATACCAGCATGTGTATATGTGCGTTCTTATTGGTGTGTTTCGTAAAAAGAAGTGTAATGTATTGCTTAATTTTTTTTTATTTAAATCGTGTTACCGTCCATAATTTTTTATAATCTTTTCTTTTTACACGGTTTAATCAAATTATTATTATTCTTAAGAATGATTATAATTTGTTATATTTTAAACTATTAATATTTACTTTTTAAAAATTAGGCTTATTAATTATAATAATTAGCATCGTGTTTTTTTTAATTATCTTCATTATAACATTAATGCTTGTCGTTCTACATTCAACACATCATTATTTCGAATGTGATATTTTACATGGAAAATCTAGCGGTTAACGTCAATTATCTGTCATCTGTCCTTTGGATTAATTAATTTATTGTTACATTGAACAAACATTACATTTGGTTCATGCAATTTGATATAACATTCAAATGACACTGCCAAATTTTCTTTCATTGATTTCGAAATCATTAGGAAACATCGGAATGAAACATTGATGTGACCGATATTAATCAATACAAGTAAGGACGAAGTTTCTAATATCTTATTTTACAAATATGAATAATATGTGGTTTTTTAATTTTACTTGCAGAAGAACAAAATAATTTCTGTTTAATATTTACATGGTTAGTCACATTATTGGTAAATTAAGACTGGTACCAAAAACATTTTTCTATTACAAAAATTAATTGATTCAGAATAATATTTATATATATATTTAATAGTTTATATATATATATATATAAACTACAGTGTCAACCATGTAAGTACAATAATAATTATATATAACCTGAAACACATTAGGTATACTATATACATGAATTATACATTTTGTTTCATAAAAAATATATACATCTGTGTGAATTTTTAAATATATTTTGAAATGTGTAAAATAATATGTTAATTAGATATCTGTATAAGAATTAGTGAATAACAAATCATCAAGTGTGAACTGATATTATAAAAATATTCAAGATTCTTTAGATCCATAAATTCAAGATAATATTGTGTTATTAATGCCCCATACATTGTAACTCCCGTTGCAGAAAACATGCACTTAATGTCCTTTTTTTCGTGCTCGGATTTCACCGTATTCGAGATTTGCATTTGGCGAAACAATGTTCCATGTCGCGGCACAAGCAAATGAAACGAGTTGTTTTAATACCATCATATGACAAGGTACATCGACTGTTTCTTCTACTTTAACAATAAAATCATTACATTATGATACGGTAATTTTTTATGTTCCGAAATCCTCTTTTCTACTACTCAAATACCGCAATACAAAATTTGTCTTGTATGTAAATTAATTGTCTAATTAAGACATTTGTTTACAAGCAAAACTTATTAATGAATGAAAATGTGATTGAAAAAAGAATATTTATTAGGACCAAAATTTAGTTCAATATTTTATTAAATATAATAACTATGTAATAAATAATATTATTAATTGTTAAGATAATACAATCATTTTGCATTAATTCATTTAAAACTTCTAATTAACGATAGCTTGTAAGACCGATTGTGGTCATGTCTGTGATTTTTTCTTGTTTTTTTTTTTTTTTTTTTTTTTTTTTTTTTTTTTTTTTTTTTTTTTTTTTTTTTTTTATTATTTATTGTTTTAAATATTAAAATTAAAACATAAAATAAATAAATATATTTATTTAATAAAATATATTAATAAATAAAATAATAATATAATTATTATTATTTTATTTATTTTTTTTTTTTTTTTTTATATTTTTTTTTTTTTTTTTATTTTTATTATTATATTTTTATATTCATACAATATAATAATATTAATATTTT
>JABFQC010004566.1:0-12536 GCA_022817085.1 Psilanteris sp. ZL-2020
ATCTAATTATGATCAAAATATGATAGAAATTTTTTTACTCGGGACACTATGAACGTATAAGACACTAAAATACTGTAAGACAAATAATCTTAAGTTGTTTTACATGTCTTACAGGATAAATACTAAAACAGAAATGGAAAAGCTAAATGATAATTAGGTTAAATGCCTATCAGCGAATAATATTATTTAATATGCATAGAATATTCTAGGCACATTATAATATTCCTAGAACATTCTACGAATATTAAATAATATTATTCGCTGATAGGGATGTATAACATATGTAATAAGTTTCACAAATTATACACTACTAAAACAAGTGTCTTGAACCGAGACATTTTCATGCAAAAGTCATAAATAGTATCTAAAAATAAGACACTTATAATATCTTTTCTATAAAAATGTCTTGACTGAAGACATTCTTGTAACGCCAGTTTTTACAGTGTATGGTTAAAACTTCTAAATTTTGTCAACAATAACCAAATAATTTATTTGCCAAATAATTTTTTATCTGCTAAAAATATATAATATACGTATCTTATTTAAAACACAAAGTGACTTAATTAAGACGCCTAGGTGTCTTAACCTAATGGACAATATTATATATTACGACAGCTGATGACTTAAGTCACTTTGTGTCTTAAAATCGTGACATCTAAGACACTTTTTTTAACAGTGTACTCTATGTTAATTATTTAAACTAGAAATGTTTCTAGAATTATTTTGTTCATTCTATACATTGAATTTCTATTTTCTTTAGTTATTAGTTCGACTTAAATGCTCAACTGTCCATTCTTGAATTGGCAATACTGAATAGGAATGACGCGCATAACCTTAAAATAATTTATATAATCTGGGTTCACTGCTAAAAACATACAGTACAAGTGTCTTATTTAAGACACAAAGTGACTTAATTAAGACGCCGATGTGTCTTAATCAAATGCACAATGTTTTCTATTAAGACACCTGGTGACTTAAATAAGACACTATGTGTCTTAAATGTAACTTTTTTAAGACACTTTTTTTAGCAGTGTTGTTTGAATCGTTTGCGTCAACATTTTGCATCGCATTATTTTATAAATATTGTTTAAAGAACAATAATTTATTCTCTTTGACAAATATGAACGATAAAGTGCTTTTTGCCGATATGAGAAATCTATCACTACATACACTGTTAAAAAAAGTGTCTTAGATGTCACGATTTTAAGACACAAAGAGACTTATTTAAGTCACTGGCTGTCTTAATACATAATATTGTGCATTAGATTAAGACACTTAGGCGTCTTACTTAAGTCGCTTTGTGTCTTAAATAAGACACGTTTTTTATATATTTTTTAACAGTGTATTTCACATTTAAACACACGCTCTTACATTTTTCAAGTTTCGCTACGAATAATATTATTAAACTATTATAAATGAGTCTTCTAACCTCTTTCCCTACTCTTAAAGACAAGACATTTAAATGTCTTACTGTGTAGAACACTCGCCGTGTCTTATCGTAAGATATCGGTGACTTGAACAAGCTGTTTCTGCCATCAATATGTAAGACGCTAGACTTAACTTAAAAATGGGGATAAAAAGCGTCTTAATTAAGACACTTTCTTACACTATTAAGCATAATATATATTTCAAACAAACCAATCCCCGAAATTATCAGCCAGACGACTTGGAAAGTGATGACAAGAGTTGGAGCACGCAAAATACACCGACAAAACTCTCGTGACCTAAGCAAAGTATAATGGTAACGCGTACTGTAATTATATTGAAAACCATTATGCGAGGAGCAAAACGGAACCCAAGTGTAACGGTTACAAGAATTGCTCAGTTTGGAAATGGTCGTCCATTTGAAATCACGCCGCTCGCTCGATCCATTCCACGGAATCGTTGCGCGTTGGTGCAGTCGTGGGTTTTATATTCCACGACAACAATAATTCGATTAACGTGACGGTAACGCAGCGCCCTTGAAGCCGCTTTGCTCAACTAATAATTTTCAGCCGAAGTAATCAATCAGTGGTTTTGTAATTTTAACGTCTCGCAATTACTTACGGCAATCAATTCCGCGACCTTTTTCTTTCCGCAATTTTTAACCCAATTACTTTTTTTCTGCCAAACGAACGTCAAGTTCGAGATAACGCGTGCCTCATTCGATACAAATTATTTTAAATGTAACGATTACGTCGCTTTTTGTTGGGCGCATTCCTTGAATAATCAACTCTTTCGATCCGTTTTTTGCTCAAAAATGGATCGGCTTTTTCTAAGCCCTTAAGTGCTTTTTTTGCCCGAGCCTACATTTGACACTCGTGTGTATGCAATATCTCGCTTCGCATGCGCGTCCGGTTCAGATCAGATACGGTTCATTCGTTCCGCAATGTCCATCAACATCGACGGTCTTAGAAGGCATGCAATGGCCTGTCATTATCATCGGGAATCAGAAAAGTTCACGGACTATGCGACTGGACAAAAGACCCAATGGATGGTATTTCAAACTCGCCCCTTTCTTCATTTTCCGGCCCAACCGTGGCCTATCTATTCTCCGTCTCTCTCTATCTTTCTTCTTCTAACGCTTAAAAGGTAGAGGCTAGAGATAATTGGAGCGCAAAGTCCCGGCATTTTGTTTGTGCTTTGCATCTGCAATTTATAGTCGTTGTTTGCACGCTAAGTTCAAAGGTTGTGTGCTTCTTGCGAAAGGTGACAATACTTTGTTTCCACTTAATTCGTACGATTTTATACCCGCGTTTCTTCCACGCTCAATGCAAATACAAAATACCTTTAGCATACTCATATTAATTCGTTTTATAAGCTAATAACGACGAATTAAAAACAACCTTCGCGCGAGTAAATGAAACGCAATTACCGTCCCGATTGATCCTTCGGGTTAAAACAAATTCTTTGGTTTTAGACAAAATTGCGACACACTTTTTTAACCCTATTGCGGAGTTATTATCAAAATCTCAAACAAGAAATTACAAACCGAGCCATTCACGTGACGCGAAAATCATTTTCGTTCGTTAAATGACGTTCAGTGATATTCATCCGGCAAAGCAATAAAAATGCCACGCCTTCGCTTCAAATATCGACTTCGGTTTTAACATTTTTTTGAAGTCTTCCCGGTGCGTTGACGGTGTGCGTTTTTATAATATAGAACTCGAGTGTATACTCGAATGTGCATAACGACATAAAAACGAATTCAAACAACTCGGAAGAAATTGAAAAGAATTCAGTCCAGTGAATTGATTACGTTTTATCGCATATGCATGCTTTCGCGAATAAGTGCGCCGAATGTGCGCATGTGCTCTTACGTAAAGGTGAGTTGTCCAGCTTCTCCCTGTAGAGTCGGGTCGACGAACTCTTTTACGGTTCGTCGCGTGCGTTGTAAACCGATAACTCTACCCTGAGAAGCGTCAACGTAAACCTCAATGCAGGAGGTACGCTAGTACTTCATAAAACAGTTTTGAACTTTCAATGAAAAGACTGCAAGAGAGTAACGCGAACGTAAAGTGACCGCGCGTTTGACATTTTGCGAAATCTATTTCTTAAAGAATGTTACATTAGAAACTATATAATCCTTATCGCGTTTAAATATTATCATACTCGACAAACAATACATTCAACTGTTTAGAGCAAATTTATTCTATCAACTTATTTCAAGAAAGACAGTGCAAAATATGCAAAATCCATTGAACTGAAGAAATTGTCTTATTCGAGTATAACTTTTGTATATTCGTACATAGACCGTTTACCCTTAACGTGACACTTATACAATCGTATTATATAGGTTCGGATTCAAATAGGTTTCGGATTTGAGAGGGGAAAAAACCATATATATGAATAATATGTGTCGTCGAGGCAAATTAAATTAAATTCGTTTGATCAATTAAACAACAAATAAATAAGCACCGTTCGTTATGAATAATACATTTTAATCATGATTGCTGGGTGAAATAAATTAGTAATGCATCATTTGGATTTAGTAATTTATTTAAGCAGTCAGCATACAGTATTTCGAATATATATACATAAATCTGACTACTTCACTTTAACTTCAACAAAAGATGAAATCTTTCCAAAGGAGTTTCTATTTTCGCTCATCCTTGATACACGTATGAAACTTTTTGAGAAAAACTATTTTTATTACGACTGGGAACATATAATGCAATATAATCAATTTCAGTAATCGAAACTTAAAACTCGAAACCAGTTTTTATTTTTGATTAATTTTGCAATAAACCGGATGATTGTTTTGTATTCCATATATATATGCATGGAATAAAAATGAAATTGCGTAGGATGATATATTCAATAAATACAATTATGAAAAACAATATTACATTTATGATAATACCTCTTGCATAATGTCTGAGATGATAAATTGTATTATTGATCCAAAAGAAATGAAAGCATAATATTTTTATGGCGACTGTTTACAGAGCATGAAAATGGCGCAAATAATATTAAATGTTCTTTTAAATTAACATTTCCATGTGTTAACAAAGCCTTCGTCTGAAAATATTTTACATTTTTAAAAAAAAAACTTTTAATTATGGAAAAAGTTACTGTAGAATGGTAGAGCTATTTCTGGAATGGCGAGGAAATATATGATAATTGAGAAGCGCGAAGAATAACTTTGAAATAATTTAAATTTAAATTTTAAATAATATCGTCTCGAGATTGAAACACTCACTTTACAGAAATCGCATAGTGTTGAGAATTTTTAAGAACGTATATTATTTGATGTCGGTTAGTTTACGCTGAAATAAAGTTATTGATCGTGTTGAAGGTCAGCATTCGTGGATCACTAATTACAGCTTTTCAAAAGTCTTTGAAACTGCTTTCGCTCGTAATCCGAATGGAAGTTGAATGGATTTCCATGGATTAATGTAGATTTTTTGGAATCTACCTGTTACGCCGTCTACAAATATTTTGTCAGATTGTGGTAAATTTGAATACTCCGCCTGACAAAAACGTTTATTGCGTATTCATACGCGTTGTAAATATATATATGTGTGTGTGCTCGAAATAATTATATTAATATTAAATCATTATTTCCTCTTACATCAAACAAACGCTAATAAATGTTAGTTCCCTACACTGATAAAAATAAAATATGAAAAATTACTATTTATTTCCTTAATTTGGAATCATAAGAGAAAAAGAATAATATTTACAGTTTTTAAAAGGAAAAAGTAAGTTTTTACATAGTAAAATACTACTCTATCATAATATATTACTTTTAAAAATAGTAAATATTATGATTTTTCTCTTATGATTCCGAATTAATGATATAGATAATAATTTTTCATCATTTTTTTTCTCTCATTGTATCATACAAATCGTCAAAATTGCTGTTTTTAACAGTAATATATTATTATAATTCAGTAATTATCTATGTAAATAACTTGATTTTTTTCTCTTAGAAACAGTAATTTTTGACGATTTGTATCATATGACCCCAAATTAATATTACAAACAGTAATTTTTCATGCTTTATTTTTCTCAGTGTATTTTTGCCATAAAAATCACCAATTAATATCTTTCACAGAATATCCTTATATCTTATTACAATATTAACACCTGCATTAAAAACATTAAACATTAGTCAGCTGAATACAGTTTCACATTTTACGTCAAAATGTATTAAAAATTGCTAAATTTCAACTCCAGAAATTGCGCGTTTGTAAAATTTGAACATATCATATTTCAGCACCAACTTTATACCCAGTTGATATTATTAAAATATATATATATATAATATATATATCCATCCGTACGTATGTTGGAATACTTTAAAAAACACCATTTTTGTCACGATCCCGAACAGAATCGCACCGCATAGCACGCACCACCGAAGTCAAACGCGCATCCTTATTCATTAGTGAAATAGAAGCAAGCGGTCCGAATCCGCGCAGTTCATTGCCAACTCCCTTTAATTAGCATTGTCCTATTCTCCATGTGCCGCCACGACAGTTCCCGATTCTCTTCGCGTTTCACGGCGACGTGAATGCAAAATCTTCTGAACTGCGCCGAGTGCACGAAACGACAGTCGCAAAGGCAAAGCTTCCGTGCGAGCTTGTATTCTGTGTGTCGCGAACACACACCACGCGACAGCGGCGAATTAACGTCCAGCTTTTACGGCTTCGCAAAGTTTCCTCCCGCCCGTGCGAAAGACATTTTTTATCCTAACGAGAATGCATGCGCCAAGAAAAAGGATTTGCCGATCCAACAAAAGTTACTAATGATATGGGAACGCCGGCCCTTTCTTTTTTATTTGCCTTTTTCTGCTTTATCAAAGTTGACGCTGAAAAGTGTGTATTTCTTTTATGCGGCTGATAAAGTGGCGCCGCGATCGATAACGAGACGACGAAGCAAGTTTAACGAGGCATCTTCTTATAAATATAATTAATTCCAAAAGTCGCGCGTAACCCGAGTAGAAATTCTAACCGGGCATTCAGTAGGGCCCATTTTAGTGAAACTTGGTCCTACTAGGGTACATCAATGTAGGCCCAGACAGGAAATGTAACGCTGCGAATAGAGGGGCCCCAGTTAAAACTCCAGTGCATGACAAATAGCTGCCCGAATGAATCCCTTTGAGAAATGTCGTTATACAAATTTCTTTGCAAATAATACAACCATACAAACACTAATTAATATATAATATTTTTAGAGAATATATTTAGTTAATTTATTAAAAACTGATGAAAACTGGCTTCTTCCGTTAAAAAATGTATAGGTGCCGCCAGGATTTCACTAACAATTACCCAGAATAAAATACACAATTTTTGTATGGTGTACTATACGGATACTCTCGCGAGTCTTAGGAAGATTGATCAATTCTAAACCCAAAATCGTATGTTCATTATTGCCTGAATGGGGCCCTATAAGGTGTGCCGTGTGTAATTATTATCGTAAATTATTCAATTAAAATGTTCCTAGGGCCCGATCAAAATATATTGTTGTAACCCAAACGGGTACCCCCGTACGGGAACAATGTAGGATAAGTCATGGGACGCCATTTTAGGGTAAGCCCGATTAAATCCTGTACATTTTGAACGTGAACGGACATCGAGCGCGGAAATGCTTCGTCTGAGAGAGGCTGCGACAACGGGCAGATTTTAGCGTAGTATAATTAGCGGTGGAAGTTACTAAACCGTTTATTTGACGCAGTTAACGGTTGTCTTGGTTAGCCTTGGCACATCGTATCCACGAAATCTAATTAAACTCGGAACGCTCTTAAGTAAAAAACAATAGTTGTAAATCTTGCGAAGATTTGTTTGCGACATAAAAATAACAACGCGCACTCCAATCTCTGGTGGCGGTCTTTATTAGAACGGTATAAACCAAGTACTTAAGCAAATCCGTTAAAAGTTTGTTTCTGCGGTGGACCCGTGGTCTGTGTACCTAAGGCAACGGCACACATATAGACAGTATGGTCGACTTTTCTGTGAGGTTTCAACAATTCTAACTCGGTATAACGAGTATCTGCGAAATCGTTGATGTTATACACTACTGGCAAAGAGCTTTGATTGAAGTTTCCAAGTCGTACCGTTGCTGGTAAATTTGACAAAAAGCTTTGTGGTATATACAGATATATATATATATATATATATTATATCAATATAATATATATATATATATATATGTATGTATTGACAAAGGAACGCACACAGCTTTAAAAGGCCTTGTTTCAAACAATCGGCGAAAATAAAAAAACCAAAAAGTCAGTTTCATTTTTCACACGCGCAACGAGAATAACCAAACGTATTATAAATTTCAACCAGAAATAAATTGCTAAAAAAAGATTTCCTGTTTTTGGTAAATGACCAATTAATTAGATGTATCAGTATTTTGTTACGAGCTTGAATTGAGTTATTATGCAAAATATTAGGTTATTATTACTATGATTATAATTAATGGCTGTATACAACGATATGCAAATTGAATATATTTTTCACTTATAATTATTATTATTACTGTTATGCGAGTTATATTATTTATAATAATATGCATAATATAAATTATATGTAATTACAAATTTTTATACTACGAAAATTTAATTATTTACATAGAATAAAGTTTAGATAGTTTACTATGTTGAGTAAACTAAGTTAAACTATTAAATCAACTAAATACTAAATTTATCTAAATTATTTCGAAAATTTTCAGAGTAAACTGATACACAAAGCATCTCCAAGAAAAATACGTATTTTATTACGTCAAATATTAAGTTATACGTATGTTTACTAAAGTTACTGCAATTATGTATATATAATTATATGAAATTAATATAATAAACCACCCGGTGCGAAAATAATCTTTATAATAATATATATATTTAATTCTGACACTTTAAACATTTTTAATTAGCGTGGCCGTTAATACCGCACAGGAGTACTTTTATAATTTTGATTTCAGCATGGGTTTAAATAAAATTAGTACAAATATTGACGCGAAATAAATCTTATATAATATAAGTGGAATTTACATTAGCAGACAAAGAAGCGTTTCATCATTTCGCTGAATTGCTCATAAAGAGAGAAGCTATGCGGTCGCTTTTTTCTGTTATTACACGACTGTGGGTTCTTATGGCGTGGAAAAATTTCGTTGAAAACGTCGCGGCAAAGAAAATCTGAATTCTAAGACAAGCCAATAATGGCTAGAGCGGTATTAATATCATGGCTAAATTTCTTATGTTAGCTGTGGCGTATTCAGCTCTCAAGGAGTAATGAAGTAAAATGAGCTCGGAGTTTTAATTGCGAACAATAAAAGCGAAACCCGCGGTGAAAGAAAGATATCATGAAAATCGGGTTAAAGGCCGTTTCCGAGCGTGTCGTTTTATCTGCGCCAAGATGCATAACGAAAGGGTAGCGACGTGTTAAAGAAATTATTGCGGCCATTTTATTTGAAACCTTCGCCTTAAGAATGCCACGTTTAACTCTTCGTGGACCACGATTTCGTTCCGATTCAACGTTACTCGGACAATTACGCGAATCAATTAATTTTTATACACTTTGGATGACCTATTTGCGCGCATTCGAGTTTCAGACTCGGCAACGCGCTCAGCAGGATTATGCCAGAGTTAAACAAATGGCCTAATTGCACTGGTTACCAAATTATGGCAACCAGGTTTGTGCCAGTATTGGTCAAACTACGGTTAACACCCGAAATAGTAATGAAACTGAGCTGAACCTGATTTGGTCAAAATTGACAACCAGTAAAGTACCAGAGTTGGGCCAGGTATGGCACTTTGTATTATATAGTGTCTAATACAATACTAATAATAATGTGCCAGATAATAACCAGTACTGAAAAGTTCGGAAAACAGTACTGGTAGAATACGGTTAACAGTACTGGGCCGACGTTTTGACTGCGACGATGGCACCTTACTGGGCCAACGTCGGTTTACAATTATAATAGTACTGGCAACTCTGGTGCCAGTACTGGGACAATATTAAGCCATTTGTATTGGTTCTGTTGGGCGATTTCGTTCAATTTCTATACTTTATTGTAGTTCATATGCCTATAGATATTAGCGAATGATCATTTTTGTTTACCCTCACTGAATTATCGTCGGCTTCGGCGCAAATTTATATTAAATCTCGCAAAATTTAATATATATAATTCATCTCTTATTTATTGAACTTGTCAAACTCCAAGTGACATAGCCCCTGATGTTATTTGGAGCAGGAAATTCCTCGTTTAATACGAAACATTGTTAATAAAACACACGAGTTCAACGAGTTACGATATGATTTATCGTCCATTGTAAAAAGTGGAAGCCAATATGAATGAAGGATTCTATAAAACTATTCATGTTAAATTTGATGGGGCACAGAAGAACTGTGTATTAAATTTTCTATAATTTATGGTAATTTGTCACGGGTTCACTTTTTATCGCTGGAAGCTCAATTTAACAATACTTTACGATAAAACAATGGCTTACTTTATGGCACAAATTTGTATTAGGTTTTGGAATGCAAACAAAAACATGACAAACGGTAGCGTTAATAAAGTGCATTAACCCTGATAAAAACACTTTTCGATGTATTTTTGACCCGGTCGGATAAAACGCGCGACTCCTCCTGTAAAACGTTTTATCGCTATATGTGAAATCATACTTGTAACATTGTTTTGAAACGGCTTCACGGGCATT
Source organism: Psilanteris sp. ZL-2020 (assembly GCA_022817085.1). NCBI lineage: Eukaryota > Metazoa > Arthropoda > Insecta > Hymenoptera > Scelionidae > Psilanteris > Psilanteris sp. ZL-2020. The sequence continues at coordinate 10,148 of JABFQC010004566.1, forward strand.
GTAACAAAATATAATAAATGACAACGTCTAATATTTGCGCCGAAATGATGAGTTATATACGAATTATGATAATACTATCGCTGAAATGAATAATTACGCGCCAACGAAATATAAATGATTCGTCGTCTACCATCGTCTGAGTAATCTGTTTAATCATAATCAAAAGGACATCGCGGAATCGCATTAAGCATTTTAAATTTGGGTTTCGTTTCGCGATCACAAGCTCATTTATTAATTGGCGTCGTTTGAAAAATCCGTCGTAAATTTGTAAAACGCGTTCCGACGTTTATGCGAAATTAAATTATATTTATTACCCAATAATCCGTCGGATTATTGTAAGAAGTCCACGTGAAACGATTTGTAATGTTAATCAAAAAAGATTCATTACATTTTAACGAGCCTAAATCATTTATTTGAAACTATTCCAAAACCGAATGAAGCATCCAATTACAGGCGGACGTTTATAAATGTCGGGATTTACCAAATTAAACTATATTATAGTAACCATATTTTACGTCTGACAAAATTGAATGAGATGTTGATCGCGCGCGCTTAATAAAACGACAGGGGCGTTATTTACTTAATTTAAACGCGTCCGGAATTAAAGCAAATATTATAAAAGCCTCGATGTGAATGATCTAATAAATATCAATTTGTTGGTGTCCTTTTATTGGCGCGCGATTTTCTCGTTCAAATTGCCGTCCCGTTATAATTGACTGGAAATAAAAATCTGCCGCGCGGCGAGGAGCGCGACCGAAATGAAGTCACAAAATGGCGTGTTAAAAACGCGGCCTTAATTAAAGCCGCCGGTAAACATCGATGAAATTCAAATACTGCAAAGTTAAGCGTTAGCCGCATAGCGCGTTAAGCGCGCTACTGTATCGTGGGGATAAAAGGTTTCAGCTAAGAGGCTCTGCGAGCGGCGCATTTAGACACACGGATACACACGTGTACGGGCGCGAGCGCGCATACACTCATAAGCCCTGCGACTCTGCAAATATGAGAATCAGGTGCACACAAACACTCGGCTTTCCGGAGATAAAGACTGCCGTTGCACACTTTCCTGTATGAAACAGTCACCAAAGGGAGCTCCTAATTTCATTACACCCTTTGAAGCTCGCATTGCTTGCCTAATTCACGATACAACTTTTGGCCATTTGTTTCCAGCGATTTTAAACTTTTATTAGAGGCCCGTTTATGATAAATTTATACCGACGGAATTCTGTTTATAGGGTACGTCCGCCGCGGACATTCGTACGTTATTGCAATCAATTACGTAATTGATAAGGGACGTTGCATTAAGCGCGTTCGCGTCCATTCGTTTAATTAAAAAATGTTGGTTACCGCGCTCCTTCGGGCTTTCAATTATATATCGTAAAGCGTCTCAAGAATTTTGGCCGCGTTAAATATAGAATAAATGGCGAACGCGCATTAATGCGATGTTATATTTATGATACATCTGTAGACAGATTTTAACGCGCACCTTTGCTATATTAAAAACGGAAAACACGCTTTACGACGGTACGATCGTTCAAATTTAATATCCGCGGCAGTAAAAATAATCAGTAACAGTCCATCAAGTGCTGTTAGAAATTGTCAGTCCTTGTTTCTATCCTGTTTGACTATCCGCAGCTTTTGGTCCACGGCGGTGCGCGCGACATAAAGCGGATGGATGCGGCAAATAAGGTCCCCCGAGATACGCTACCGAGAGGGGTTATTTAAGAATTCTATCGGAATGACATCAAGTGTAGAAAATACGGTGATCAACCAATCTTTATAATCGGGCCGAGCCCGGCACAATATTGGCTAACATTAATGGGCTTCAACTTTGGTCCAATATTGGGACAAGCATTGGCTATTAATTGGTACAAGCTTGGGCGAAACTTAGAAAATAAACCATGTTAACTCGGTGGGCAAAGTATGAACCAAGCTTTTGGCCCGTTACATTTTAGAGATTGGCCAAGATTGGTTGCCATACATTGGCCTATCTTTGACAAGTTCTGGTTCAAGCTTAGGTCGTTTATTTTCTACGTGGGATATCTACTAGACTACTCTTAAAATACAATTTAGAATGTACGACCACGTGGATATAGGTATAGCAGCAGTGGATTAAGAGAAGGAGGTTAAGCAGTGTTTGACGCAGATATTAAATGGATACCCAAGTAAAAATTTGGCAAGTTTTGTCTAGTTTTGCAAAGGCGCTAAGTAGTCTGAGGTTAGGTAAACTAATATAGTGTAAACTTGCAAGTAGCTTTATAGGCTCTAACCAGAGAAACTAAACACAGTTTTACTGATCAAAATCTAGTCAAGGGCTTGTTAAGATAATCTAGACGTCAACTAGTCTAGTTTAACTATTGAAAAACTTGGCAGAAACTGATCAGTAAAAATT
>JABFQC010004567.1:0-12534 GCA_022817085.1 Psilanteris sp. ZL-2020
ATATATATATATATACATACATTTAATTGTTTCTGTATAGTTTTGTTAATATGCGAGAAACTTAATTTACGAAAGAGATAAATTTTAAGATAATTAAAAGTACTTTCATGTAGATCCATAAATAAGATTTAATCATGAATTAAAAAATTTCTATTCATGTACTTTTTAAATAACAAGTATTTGATTTAAGAACAGTTAGGAACAGTTTGTTTACCATGTCCGCAATCGAAAGTATAACTTTGTAATATATTGTTCATATTCTCATCGCACGTAATTCAAAAGAATAACATTCGCAAATATCTCTGACATGTTAAATTAATTAACTATCTTAAAAGAGAAATCGCGGGACTAAGTGAATTCGTGACGGATTTATTTTCTTACAGCGATAACGAGCGCCTACAACTTTTGGCGGATGCTGTAACAATTTTTCATCGTAAATATATTTAATCTTTTTTATTTAACAACGCGAAATTATGGATTGATATAAAATATACAAACATAAGCTGTTTCACAAAAATGTATAGCGTTTGTTATTAAAACAGTTCGAATTGCAGTTTTTTATACGTAACTACTTTTTAGTATTAAATCATAATAATTTATTCGAACAAAACAGAAAATATGATGATCGTATCAAGAGGAATGAACGTTTAATTATATTGGGATCAACTCGACATTTAGTTTTCCGACATTAGCGTTGTTCCATAATTCATTTGACCTTATCGATATGAATTCATTGAATTTCTATAACAAATGTGTCTGTATAAATCTCAATGATTTTTATTTCAGACTCTTTGCATAAACGGAACGCCGTTGTTTTGCGTTTCTAGATAAAGTCGACCCACACACTTTTGAATCGACGGCCATTTTTTCTCCTTGCAATTAATGATAAATGAAATTTGAAAAAAATATTAAATCATATCGAGATCAGATTGATACTGTTATTAAAGAATAATAGTATATAGATTAATGCAAAATGCGAGGAGCAACAGGATCTGGTTTTTAAATATCACCGAGCATACAACTTTTGGGGCATTTTTTGAGATTTAATGTCGGCGTTACGAAATTCAACAAATCGGAGCATGCATCGTTCATGTAGGTCAGTTCAATACCCTGGTCTGAGCGCCTTCGTTACAAGTTCGACGGAAATCTAATTCCAAATCAAACATATGAATCATGCGCCAGGAAGGCAAAACAGCATTTTTCCGTCATCTTAGTGTTTTACGGATTGCTTATTGAGTTCATGAAAGTTTCAAATAACGCGAACTTATAAAACGTAGAGGTTTATTGTTTTCTTTTAAGGTTACAAATGTTTCTTGTAATTATAGCGCTGTGAAGTAGTATTTTTAACTATCCGTATTTAGTGATCCATGTTTAAAACTAAACGCGCTATGGGTGTACACGGAAAAAAATTACATTTAAAAAATTAAAACATGGATACTCATGCAAATATGATAAAAATTACTATATTATATAGTAAAAGAATCAACATCCGTATATCAATTCATTCAACTTATTTACTAGTTTTTATTACACTAAGAAAACAAATATTTCACAATTTACTATATATTATACCAAAAGTAGACGATACGCGAAAACTCAAAAAATTACTACATTATATATTAAAATTGTCTACATAAACTTGAATATATTATTATGTGCATTGCCAATTTTACTACATTATATAGTAATTTTTTTTATATTTTCACATATCGTCCAGTTTTGATATATTATGTAGTAAATTGTTAAACATTTTTTTATCAGTGTATACGATATAACAATTTTGATGCTATTTTCAAGGGCATCCCACTTTTTCATACACGAAGAAAAATATAATTGAAATTTTACTATAAAATAAATGAAACTGACCCTGGATGAAATAACCTTCCAATTTATCTCACAAATTATGGTAAAAATGTGGCATATTAAGAAAGAAAATACTATATTTATTCTACTATGTTACCATAATTTATGAGACGAATTTGAAGTTTGTTTGTTTTATAGTAAAATTTCAATTATATTTTTCTCCGCGTAATTTTGCTCAGTGTACGATGTAATATAAAAACATTCTGATAAAAAATATATTTATACATGTATTTGTTGTTTGGTGGTTTAAATATACTTATTAGAATAATATAAATAATTGTTCCGTTTATGGACAATTTTTAACGACAAATGCTAGTCTGCCATTGATGCTTAAATACCATGCCCGGTGTTGATCCGTTTATTACGAAATGATAATACTTTTGCGAGTTATTTACGTTTCATTAAATCGGCTTGAAAAAGCAGTTAAATTATAAATCAGCACGGTTCATTCAATAAGCAATTGTTTTTCGCGGCGTCCAGCGGCAATAAACTGGTCATTTGCAAACACTAAATCCATAACATTCTCTCAAGTTTCTTAATGCGCGAGAATAATAAAACGTATTACTCAATAATCCATATTACTGTAATAATAACGTTTGGATAATGATGGAATACATGTTGTAACGTGAAAATTGCAAGAAACGAGCAACAAACTTTGACTACAAGAAAATGCAATATTTAAATGCAATAAAGACCGGAAATTAATGGCCAATCAAAAACAAATAGACCAGATAACTGTTCTACTTAGAATAAATTGTTATTTATCCGGATTGAAATGTGCATTGTCTTATTTCACGTCGGAAGGATAAACGCAGGGGAACCAGATTGGAAAGTAGAATTCAATGTCATCGAGGAGAACACGAGATAGGGAAACAAGATTAGGCGACGTTATGGTTGGCAAAGGCCACGGTCAGTGACTTCATACCTATGGAAAAGTCCTTGTTTGATTACTTCTTCTGCTTTGTTTTTCTACACTTTTCAAACGATCACTTTTACGATCGTTTCTTGCATTCCGCTGGTATAATTAAACTTGCGCCTCAACCGCGACGCTCCAAATTTCGAACAACAAAAGCATCATTTTGTTTTTCCATAATTATACATTAGGACGGCATTCTGATAAGGTAAATGTAAATAGACGTACATTCATTAAACTGACGATTTTCATTTAATGCCATTCAATGAATTCAATTATCGATAATGTTGAAACGGTTTCGTTCGTGCTCAAACGACACGCGACTTCTTATACCATTTGTGTTGCGCAATTAACAATCGTCATGGCTAAAATATAAATTGTTAATTGTTTCCTTTATTTTGATGGTACGCTGTGCTGGATAATGGGGGTTAGTACATTTTTATGTACCATTTTTCAAGCGCCGAGTATGAACTTTCGGCGCACAACGCATTTCGATAACATAAACAATGTTATTGCGTGTCGTAAACTTCAGACAATTTTTCTCACCGCGCTATAAAAAAGGTTGAATGTACTTTCTCTGGAGGTCAATACCTTTTAAAGGCATTTGGTTTGTTTTGTTCACAACGCTCCAAGTTTTTCTAATTTTTTTATTACATTTCCAGAAGATGGCTGTACTTTGGCGGCCGTAAACTTTTTTTTTTACAAAAATGATAAAAGTAATAACAGCCGTAAAAATTTGGCCGAAATCTTTACGATCGTCTAAATTTCATGAAAATGCCGCATTGGCGAAAACTAATGCAAATCGCATTATTCAGTGCTCGCAAATTGTTCGAAAGATAAAATTCAGTTTATTATCGTTATTTATGCGTTGTTCTTATTTGCATCAGTTCGGAACCGTTACTCTGCCGTTACTTAAGGTACACAGCTTTGCCTTTCCAAAAGAGTTGGAATTCAGGCACGAGCCAAGCCGCGATCGTTTTAAATTATATATTCACTTCCTACGTACGTATACGACCAGACTGGATGTTAATAATAAATACGCAAGTTCCCTTTTCTTGTTAGCTTTTCAAGCGAAAAAATTAAACAAACTTCTAAAACGAGGCACCTACAACTATCATTCGCTGTGTTGAACCAACTAATGACTTGAGCATTGAAAATGCAAAAAATCATACCAATAGAAAAGGTTTGCGTTAAAAAAAAACAACGTAAAGTTAATTGAATTTGAAACGGTGCAACGTTGTTATAAAATCGAGTCATCGTGACTGTTTTCTAAATTAAAATTTAAACTACTTTTATGTAAGAACGAATATATTATTTCCTGTCGCAAAGTTACATAATCTTATTACACGGTAACGAAAATTTCTGACCGCGTGCCGTCCTCGAAAAAGGCTTAATGATAACGTAAAGCACTACACTGTTTAATGCGAAATATTCAATTAAACCGAGAAATTAACTCTGGCAATCAGTTCGGACGACGGTTCTGGTTGAAAGGTGCACAGGTATATACGCGATGGTACGTTTACATCAGAATCGGTAACTTGGATCTGAATAGATTATCTTCACGCCTAAATGAATCCATCAATTTGTATGTTATCACCGCCTTCTAATCATGTTAAATGTACTTAAGGGGGATGTATATGCTTCTTTGTGAAGTGTAATAATTAATTCAACTTGGCGCAGAAGGAACATGATATCATCGCGGCAAAGAATGTCAAATGTAGAAACATCATGTCGGTGGCAGGTCGCACCCAGTTTACGAGTTCTTCGTTTGAATACCAATCGTGGTGTCTGAGCAAAGTATAACCGAAGTAACGGTATTGCGGATATAGCAGATGTCGACCCAGCCAAGCGACTCAACTCACCTAACGCGTAATCGAGTGCTATTCTGGTTAGCCTATATTTCTCACCGATAATGCGTACACACGGGCATACTGACCGATCGCACGAGGAGTCGAAAGGTCATTGAGAAGATCAAGGACACTTATTATCCTGCAAATTGAGCGCGGCAATATTATGCCTTCGTTCGAAATGCGCCGCGCAAATTGTTCCTGACGCAAGCCAAAATTGTTTCTTTCAAATCAAATCAACGATTCGTCGGCTATCCATCGTCAAAGGAATTGTATTAAAATGCACCTGGCGTTGCTATCTCATACAATTGCTTCTTCTACGTCATTCCGAAAAATCAAGCGTGCGATTATCTCATAAGACGACTATTATCCGAAAAATAAGAGAATTTCGGAGAGAGAGAGAGAGAGAGAGAGAGAAAAAACAATTATCCGTTTTAGATCATTTAAAATTTAATTCAAAATTGATGTGAAATTACGAAAATTGTATCTGCGGCTAGAAATAAAAATTTCTTTTTATTTTTAGCTAATTTGTTTATCTTTGATTATCCGCGATACTGTACTTATAGACATTTAATTTTGTAGATTACTATCTGACGAGTGGATTCAGTTGAATTAGTAAAAAATCCTAAATATCTTAGATGAAGCTCGAATCGGAAGGACTGTTGTATCAACGTGTACCATCGAATAATGTTTGATCAGATTAGATGAAAGCATGAATTAGTTTAGATTAACTGTAATTTGAATCTGTTAAACTTTACGTCAAAATATGTAGGCTGATAGTAAAAAATGTATTAAAGTAAGTTTAATCGAATAATTAAAGAAATTCTATACAAAACCATTTTTATACACTCGTAGCTATCATTTAAAGATTCGTTTTGCTCCGAAAGATAATTTTCAAATTCCGTAACTACGAGTTTGACTAATCTGGACTACTTTTAGAGAAACTAGAAATACATCTCGAACGATAGGGTGGTGAATTAAAAATGTATGCGAACGCTTTCCCTGAACTATCGGCTACGTATTATTACAATTTTCGTTCCCTTCACGATCCAATGAGTTGTGCTTTTTCTTCCTCGCCGATTGCATGCCTTGATACCAGCGTTGCTCGTGCAATCTATCCGCTTAAATTATAGCATTACCTGCGGTCTATCTCCGAATTATAAGCGGTGTCCAATAAGCGCAGACCAAACGCATTGTGAAATTGCGGTTTCAAGAAGAAAATTTTAGCAGTTGAATGGTCGCGCTACTTCCTTATGGAAATGCGACATGAATTTGTAGACAACTGGACAAGCGTCCCGATCGACCACGATTGGATATTGCGGTATCCTGTGATAGTGTATACGGCATCGTGTTCGTTTATTGTCTTTGTGTACAGAAAAAGTTGAACTTGAACATCTTATCCGCGAACCTTAATCTTGTCATTTTTTTGCGTAACCAATAAACGTTGTCTTATTTTATGCATTTTATAGAAATCATAGATAATAAACAATAATTTGTTATATTGTCGAACATTTTCGCAAATTATGTCAAAAACTGAAGGACATTGCAAAATATGAAATAGAAATATTGTTTTATTGATTAATAGTAACTGGAAATCATTTTTCAATATTCGCATTCTTTTGATGCCTGTTTCATTACGATTCAGTAATTGGATTACACATTTCCTTCTTCGTTTGACTCATTCACCATCAACGTATGCTTCAACGCTTATACTCTGACAAGAAAAATAGCCTTTATAAACCATTTTTTGTTCAAATAAATAATACAATGAATGAAGATGGACTTTAACGACATCTCTATGGAATCTTTGGTTATAATACAAAATTACTTCGACCTTTTAAGAAAAAAAAATATTCGAAGGACGACGAATAGATTGTCCTAGTATGAGTCGTCGGAGAAGACCGTGTATGTAGACCGAATGATATGCAAGTTACTTTCACCGAACATCACGGCGATTATTAAAGGATGAGTTATTATTTTTAAAACGGCAAATGTGAAAACGATGCCACGGCCTAAATTAATTTGATTTCCTCTTGTATCCTGTTTTGGTGATTTAAAGGACATAATTATGAACGCCTTTTATAGCATCCAAAGAATCTTTTTTATTTTTAAAACGAAGGTATTTGAATATGGATAAGGAACTACGCACCTATAATATATATAAATGTCTAACATACTTTATTTCAAACATAACGTTATGAAGATTTTAAATTAAATTTAATCTTAAGTTTTATATACTATAAAGAATATATTATTAACAGATTTAAAAATGCCGTTGTGGTTTTTTTATTTATTTGTGTCCACAGTTCAAGTTCAAACAGTTCAGTTTTGGAATTCTCCAAAAACATATTTAATTATTATATGATTTGCAAATATATTACGTGAAACGTATTATCATTAATCATCCTAGTATACCCATTATATACGAAGTTTGTACGAGTTTTTCATCAGGTTTTCAAAAGTTAAACTAGATTGCATATTCTGATCTGATACTTACAAAATTCCGTATAGATTTATTTATACAATTTTCAGTGACCAAAATCTAGCAAAAGCTAGAGAAAAATAAATATAAATATAAATAATAATAATAGAATATAGTTGAAAATACTATAAGAATTATTTTTATAAAATTGTAAAAATTACTATATTCTGTATTAAAACTTTTCATAATTTTAATAAATTATTATGCCGGTTGATCATTTACTACACTATATAGTAATGTTTATAGTATTTTTAACTATATCCTAGTGTTATTATTTCTAGAGCAATTTTCCAGATTATTTTTTTCGTGTAAATCTTAATCTATACGCTTATCGGTGAACCATTGTGAACTCTACACCGAGAAAAATTTGATAATAAATTTTTTAATTAATTAATTTATACAACATAATGCGGTATTTATATTAATACTTAATTTATAATACATTTTAAAATTAAAATTTATTTATTTACTGAAAAAATACTTTTTAATATTTTTACATTTTGTATTATATATAAATTGATATTAAGATCTTGTATGCAAAGCGTTACATTACTGTACCCGCTATATCTTCTGATCAGATTTACTCGAAAGTTACTTAGAAAAAATTAGCTAATACTCGTGAAAAGATTCTGATTAAGTACTACAGAAAACTTTTACTATAGAGCGTCGTCAAAGTGTACACTTACTTTTGAGTCCCAAGAAGTCTTGCGTTTATGATCCATCGTGACTGTCATTCCGTGATTTTTGCCCGTGTTTGAGTATCACAGTTAATGTTCCGTGGTTATCGATGTCGTACACGCGAGAACAGAGGCATCGCCTCGTTTCTCTTCATGCGTCGTTCCTTTTTCCTCGTCGTCGTTCACGCCGACCACTTCACAGCGCAAAGAAATTGCTGTTGAAACACTGCACAAATTACGAGCACACCGCGCATTTTACGCAAATTTCCAGCTGCTCACAATGGACGATTTGACTATTGTTCTTTAACTTTTCGCCAATTATTGTACTAAAAAATAAATTTAATAGTTAATGGCATGTTATTTATTTATGCTCGCATTGTTTTTTTTTTATTATTTGTATATAATGTAATGCTCGAATTTAGGTGTATCATCTTGTTTGAAATAAGTAAATTAAATGATCGAAATCTCGTTTATATATAAACTAAATTTTATTCAGCGTAAATGAAATAACTATTTGACGTTAATTGATATATGTAAAAATAGATGCTTTGCAGTATTCCTTATTAGTATTATTTTTATATAGGCATTAATATTATATTAAACACATTTTTAAGTTATAATTTTTATATTATCGCCAATTCATAATTGCCAGCGTCTAATAAATCATGGCTATTAACACGTGAATTCGATTGATAAACTATATCTACATGAAAAAGTAATTGCATAACAACGTTTTTATTACAGAATGATATATATATACTCGGAGAAAACTGTTTCAAACGTTTTACTATAAAATAAAGCAAATGTACCTTAAACTATCCAATCTTTCAAGTTGTCTTATAAATTATAGTAAAAATGTAACAAAAAAGCAACTTTTTATAGTTAACTTTCATAGATTGTTTGTCTCCATGTAGAAATTATCAGTGTCGTTGTAATAAAGGATCACTAGTTAGTAAAATTACATGAGTTTTGTCGAATTTTAATTAGAATATTTTTCTCTTTTTGTCTTTTTAATTTTTTATATATTTTAAAAAATATGTGAAATAGTTTTTAACTAATTAAACAATTGTTCTAAATACTATTAGATACAAATTTTACGTTTCATCTTAATAGTCAGTTTTTCATATTATTTTTGCCAAAAAATATGCAAAATTAATTTTATTTAATACAATTAAGGTTAGTTTCTATCAAAACTAGTAAAATTTTAGTCAAAAATGATAAAAAAGCCACATTAGTATTAAATTCAAACGAAAACTATTCTTGACTTCTTGTATGTAAAACGTTAAATTCTAACCAATATCTATTCAGATTCGCTCAAAAGTTACTCCAAAAAATTAGCTAACATTAGTCACAAGATTCTGATTAAATAATATACAAAATGTCTATTATACGGACACACATAACGCCTCAAAATTAGTTTTCAAATATAAAACGTTCCGATGAAACAATGGAACATCTGTTGGTACTTTACAGTGAGTCTTAATGCAATTGCAATCTGTAATTACATCCCCTAGGTGAATCATTTCTACCTAAGCGGTAATGATTTTATTTATTAACGAGACACTCGGAAACAATACCGTTAGAGTATGTTTATGAATTTGAAACATTGGCTTTCTTTTTGCTTGAATTCGTATTTCCAATTTAGGGAAATTTGTGAAATGACGGATTTATGACGATATTCATAATTAATTACAAAATTGAAAATCTGTTTCGAAAGTATTTTAAACATATAAAATTACAATCAAATTTGACAGCGCGATTATAAATATATGTCAACTCGGATTTCTAATGTTTGTTTTCCTCTCAATGGATAAATTTATATAAGGTATAAGCATTGCAGTCTAATATCAAAAACCCCTTTCGTCATTCTTAGTTTCAAAACGGATCGCACGACGGAGAAACAGAATTTCGCTTTTCGCAAAACTTTGTTACACAAAAAGTCCGCCAAAAACCTTCATCCACGCGCGAAGATGAATTCGGACATCGAATCTATACGATCGTTAGTAAAGCATTGCTTTTGACACCGGATTTAAAACCTACAAAGTCCAAAAACGTACCAAAAGGCACGGAAAAAGGCACCAGAAACGAATCACACGCGAATGCACGGTTATCACAGGCGAGCGTACTTGCGCAACGAACTAATTTGTTTATTGTTCGCAAATCGAAAGAAGTAGCGTAAAAACGCGCGAGATACCGGCGGGAACACGAACCGCGGCGAGAGCGACCGCTCGCTGACTCGGCTGGACGAATACTCTGATTGCCAGCGCGACTCGGCTCACAAAACGACGGGTAATTTCTCTCGAGTTTGTGAAGCAAGCGAGCAGCCTCAGCTAGGTAAACGGAGATTGTCGTGGCCGCGCTGTCGACGGAGCGACAGGCAAGCGCGCCAGTACGTGGATGCACTTTCACGTGTTTCATACAGCCTGATTCGATAATGTTGCATAAGTTTTCTGGGTTACAATGGGGTTGCTGCATGCTTCTACTTGATATTCATTTTGATTGCGTTTCACAAATTATTCCCATTGTATTACCCTTCTCACGGTCATCTTTATGATAACGAGTTTCCATCAATTAGTCTTTTTTCATCCAGTTTCCTCAATCGAGAATAATTTATCTTAATTAGGGTGAATTAGTTGGATTTCATTAAAGATGTTTGATCGTGTAAGCAGATTAGCAAATTACCATTCGATTACCAAGTGAAGCAATTAGTTGTGCAAAAATATGCAATTACTTGTTGTAAGTTATCAGTTGATTGAGAAAGTTTACAAAAAAAAACGATTAATAGCGCATTTCAACTAAATGTTAAAATTAAAGTTTGGGAAAGTTTATGTGGAAAGGCAAGAGCTTAATTTCTAAACACTTTAAACGTATAGATCTCCGTGTGTGAATTATTTGGTAAATACTATGGGTGAAATGACTATAAAGAAGTCGTCTTAAAAATTAAAACACCTCAATTATACTTCAAAGGCGCTTAGTAAATTGCAACGTTGTATGGTTACGTGTCAAATTGAATACCGAGGATCAGAAATTTGTGAGCAATCATTTACCGTTTAAATATTATACGCGATTCTCATTTTGCACAGACTTAAGTTTTCCCGAAGTGCGGTTCAATTAAAAAAAGAGGATTTTTAAACGGGGGCTTTGACTTTTTTACTTTTATCGGCTTGGCTTTCAGACCCAAAAACTGAACTTATTAATCTTTTCCGCGAGTCAATTGCAAAATGACGAGTGTTAAAAATTACGCGAAGAGAAATTTCAGACGCAGTTTATACATAGCACTCACTTTTAGAGAAATTCGTCACTATAAAGGGACATTAAGTTACATTCTTAAATGGCTTTCTTTCTTTAAACTGACAGTTAGCGTTTTTTCCACGTAACTAGCTATTAACGCGTGTAATATCACATCACCTTTTCTTTGAAAGGTGAAAGATACTGTACTCGCGCACACATTAATTATGTCATACGTCTGGAACACCTGTTTCTTATTGTTCCGAGCAAGTTCTCTGTCATTATTCATATTCATCTTGGATTCATTGTAGACATTATGCCAATCTTTTTAGTAATAAGCCGACGTTTAATTTGTATAGCAATTACTTACGTGTTGGCAAGTTAGGGATAAAACGTTCGGTTTTATTTGACTATTCTGGCGAGTTAAGTTGCAACTGTCGATCCTAGATAATTTAGTATTTTTATGAAAAGACGTCTGGTTATGATAAAGAAAAAAGACTTGGTTATCAACTAACAAAAATAACAGTTACCTAGATGACAACGAGTAAATGGATGTCAAAATATCATATAATAAATAAAGTCCGAATAGAAATTAGTATTTTGCAGCGTAACAAATTTTAATTATTCAGATTAAATTAAACTTGAATTTAAGAGATACACAAATCGAATATAATAACGTATTTACGCTGACTATTAAAAAATTCATTTTCATTATATAATTATTCCGAAGACATAACTGTTCAATTAAACATGATATCTAAGGTTTGTGCGACTCTGTCATAAATATATTGAAAGATATCAATTTTTGAGTTTGTCATGCTTTGACATATTTCATATGTAAAACCATTATTACTTTCAACATCTTAAGTTTTATAATAATAATTTTAAATATTTCTTTTCTATTAAAGATAATAATATATATAATCGGATAATAATTATATTTTAAAAGTGCATTTGTATGAATTTTATCAAAGAATTCAACATTTAATAAATAAAACAAAAAAGCCTTACCAATTACCTATTAACTTCGTGTAATTTGTAAAGATTATTTCAGAATAATATAATGTATATACATTTTATTTATTACAAGAAATATTTTCTACATTCTTTTTTAATTTTTTTATCATATCTATATAGGCTCCTTACTTATATAGATGCACAGTCGTTTATTATTATTACTCTCTAATGTACAAGATTTTTAATATGTAAAATTATTTATAAAAAGTTATTCAAAAAATAATAATTTGTAATATCATACCAATATCGTTATTTTAAATTATATTATTTTTTTTTATACATACACTGGACAATTATCCGTACACTGAAAGAAATGATGTATGAAATATTACAACGTATACGATGAATCCTATGACGGCACTGTTATACTGTGATAAATACAAAAAAAGTTTCAATAAGCACAATTTAAGTTTTAAAAAGTACAACGTGAGTTGCATTTATTGAAACGTTTTCAATACATATTACAACGTTTTATGCAATTATCACTGCATAACACTGCCGTCATAG
>JABFQC010004568.1:0-12532 GCA_022817085.1 Psilanteris sp. ZL-2020
CATTGGATCATATGTTAGTAACCACCAATCGATTTAATTATATTAATTGCGTGATAATTCAGTTTACATGCGATATTTATATTTATTTGATTTACTTTCGTCGTACGTACGTCTCAGATATTTACTTTTCGAAAAACTAAAGAAATATTTACAACTTAAAAGTCGATACACAAAATAAGTTGTATGTATATATATAATATAAAATTTTATGATGACGCTTATATCTGAAGTCATAACGAGATAATTGCGGCGAGGGCCGGCAATTAAAATAAATTGCTTACCGCCATTGAATATATATTACTATATGAATCTGCATAACTGAAATTAATTACAAATCAGTTGTATTCTTTTACAATTACTTTGACAACGGTATAAGTGATAATAAATTCAAACGTAAACTGATTAGCATTCTGTTATTCACTATTTGAATCGTCTTAATTTATATCAAATCTTGAGTTTATTATAATTTAATATTATATATATATTTGAAAAGATAATATAATTCAATGTAAATAATAAAAGATAGAATATATTGTTTGGTATATGTTCTAAATTAAGAAAAAATTATAAAATTCATAAATTTTGTAAAATGAGAAAGAAAATACTTTTTCTATGAAGTATATATTATGCAAGATATTTTTGTATCTGAAAATCGTAATATTAGATTATTTTTCATTTATTGGTAAAAGAAATTTAAAGTTTTATATGTTGTTATTAGAAGTTAAAATATCAATATATTTCAGCATGCAATTGAATCCTTTACGTATACTATTTCTATATAATCAACGTACATAAAGTTCCACTTTAATGCTCTGAAGTAAATCTATATTCTATATAACAGTGTTATTTAGAAAAAAGGGAATGCGTAATAAAATTATTATATGCATAATAATTGTTTTGTAAATTTGATATACATTTGGAAATTTAAATTAAAAAAACCATTCGAAACGTTTTTTAATCTGTCTAATAAAAGCCATTTTTGATTAGAAATATATTTTATACTATTATACGCTTTTTTGACTATGCTTATAATTATATGTAACTCAAATCTGATTTAATCAGATTAATCTGTATTAACATTATTTTGCGATTCATAACATTCAAACAATAAAAACATGTTTTACATGATTTAATCGATTAAATAAATATTAAACTTAAATATCATTTAAAGAAAGAGAAAATAATGTGTAAGCATTTTTCAAAATAATGCTCGTTTATAATTAAACCAAAATATTATTGTGTAACAAATTAATCTGTTTCTAATCCCATTTTAATCTATTAAATCTCTATTTATCTTTTAAACTATATAAATTCATCTATTTTTAATTCATAAATTTCTAAAAAGAGAAATTTATAAATATATTGTATAACGTTATATTAGTAATATATGTTGAAATAATTTAAAACAATTTTATTATCACAAATATTAATTTATATTATTGCGCAGATGTTGAAAAAATCGATTGATTATCTCAGCGTATCATTTAATTTCCACAATAACACATCAGCTTCCGATAAAAAAGTAGAAATATTTAAATATAGGAATATCGAAAGCGGAAGCGGTCATCGCACGATGCTATTGTTCCATCAACTTGACCAACTAGAGCTGCTATCGTAGTTAAACGCCATGAAATTGCCATCATATAGTTACAAAGATTGTTCGCTCTTGTACATTTTGAAAAATGAATACGTTTTAAGAACAATTTTACACTACAATTATTATGTAGGTTGAATATTTTCGTGTCTTTTGTAAAATAAATGTTAGCCTGTGGAGCTTTTTTGGCTATTTCGAAACTGCTATTCTTTCGACAAAAAATGCAGATTAATTTTCACGTCTTTTATTGAAAAATGGCTTAAAAATACCGATTTCATTCTCCGATGAATATAAAGTTGATTCGTTATATTCAATTACCTTTATTTATATAAGCACGTCATAAAAAAATGCAATTATGATCTTAGCAAAATTCGGATAGCATACTTTGATTCTTGCAATTTATGCTCAAATTAAGATTATACGAAGAATTATATAACATGATGAACTTAATTACATTCATTTTTTCCAAACAATAAACCATTCAAACTAATTACATAAACCATTCGTTCTAATAACAGACGACTGCAAAGAAAATGACTAAATATATTATTACGGTTTAATAAACATTATTCGTCTTATATATTTACTCGATTCCATATTGATCTTTATACATACTCGCAAACGTGAATGCGGTAATGTCGCGCGCTTTGGATAACATTTACATTTAAATTCAAAAATAAAATAGTTTTACCGACTGTGTATTTCGCGTAAAAACTGATGCGCTTAATGTTCTTAGATTTGACTGCACAGTAGTTTAATGTTGTGCCGCCCTTTTGAACTTGTCTCTCAAGAGAATAGTCGCCGACTGAACGCATGTAAGTGCATTATTTTCCAATATTCGTCGGTAAAACGACAACGGAAAACGACTGGATCACGCATGACTGGATAACCAAAGTAGAGGGTGGATTCGAAGGCTTGGGGCTAAGCTGTCCCATGGGATAACACTGACTCGTGCAATTTCAAAATTTCATAATCGATCATGCACTTTTTCACAAAATATCTCGCAATTGAAAGTAAAAAAGCTTTACACCGCTTATAAGTTTTCTATCACTCGCAGTCATCTGTTGCTCGATGCAATCATTGAATTTTAATAAAATACTCGCGGAATGACGAGGTACCGCAATATTAAAACAAATCACTTTAGCTGTGTAAATGAATAACCGCCGACTTTTTCATTCAGTGAGTTGCACTTTGTATAATATATCTTGAACACAGCGGTTCATAGACGATATCGCGTTAACATTCACCGGTGATGAAAACCTGAAGGCAATTACAGGAGGAGTTAACAAGCTTGAATCGCTATCATTTCCTTTGCATCTACCTGTTAAAAGGATTCGCTATATATTAGAGTATATATACACTACCCTGCCCGATATGACTGTTGTCTTTTAACGAGCTCTTGACTTATTGACGATAAGTTTAATGAATTTATGATTTTATTTTTAGTTCTCACATAATTACGAGGAAAGTAGGCGATCATTTTATTTCTAACACTTTTGAAGCGTAAATTTCTGCGAAAGGCTTGCATACGGTTGACGGACGAGCGCCATTCTTTTCTGACAAATTATGAATATTTCGAAATGGAGCTGAAGAAAGAGAAACCAATCGAGAGGTTCACGAGTAAAAGAAGTAACGATTCGAGGAGGCGCTGGGCAGCTGTCGAAAGATTAAGATAACCCTGAAGTTAAGTGAAGGTAGGGTGTGCCAGGACTGTGGATTTAAGGTGATTAAAGGCACCTGATATCGAGAATTATTATACCATATATCTCATGGTGCTGAAGCCATATCCGACAAACCGTATGAATTTCGCACGTAGCCAGCAGCCCCCATTGGGAAACAATTTAAAATGTCTAATATTTCCCTTAATTTTATGAAGAATTACAAATATTACATTATTCGAACATTTTTTGTGAAGCGTGCAGAGCGTAATTGTAGAATACCAATATGCAAGAAATTGGATCAATAATCACAGATAAAAAATTGTAACGGAAAAATTGCAATGTAAATAGTGAGAAAATAAGATAAGTTGGTACATAAATTTATATTATATATGTTTTATTTCCTTTTTATTATACGTTTTATTTATTCAAAACATTAATAACCACCAATATAATTTTATACCTTTCCAAGTGGATTCAATTATACTTATAACATTATTTTATTATATTTAATGTTATTACGTTATTTTACGTATTATATTGCTCTTAATTACGCTTAGTAATAATTCTATTGTGAACTGAAGCAGTTTGCTAAACCACATTTAATGTATCTTAATATCACGAAACAATAATAGCTTATTAAATAGCGGTATTAAAATACACCGTTATTATTAAAGTTCAGAAACAGCATCGCACGTAAATATTGAAGTAAGAATATCTGTCGTTTACTTACAATTTCGTCCGTGCTTATTGAGAATTGAACCGAGACAGGTATTAAAGTTATTAAGACTGCAAAGTACCAACATCAAGAGATGACAGTGATAAGCTCGACCCTCTGACACCGAAGTCGTTGCGAATTTCTCATAGAAGAGTTCAAAAGTTCTTCCTCCTTCTCTTTTACTCTCGAATTTTCCACTTGTGAATCTATGAATGTGGTTTCTCTTGCCTTCTCGTCGACCTCGGCTAAAGAGGTAAGCCCCATGATCCAGAGGCCAAGAGCCACGGTCGTATCGTTACAGTTTATTATAATATAATTATGTATCTTGCAAGGGGTATATCGATACCGAAGCGAACTCTAAGAAGTTAAAAGTGGTTTGCAGAAATGGCTGAGTAAATACGAAGTCACGACGTCGACTGAAATCGCGCGATCTCATAAAAGTGAATAAATTCTTTACATTGTGTTCAACTCCTCAAAAATGCACTCATTTTTGTATGATTAATTTTGCAGTAGTATATGGGAAGCGTAAACTACGCTTCAAGTAAGGAACTGTATGTGCTTTATTGGAGCAAAATCATTAATAATTTAATTAATACGTACCCGTTAAACCAAAATAATATTTGTCTGTTTGACTTCGCAGGCACTGAAAACAATTTCTCCGCTTTAATTTTATCCTGGAAAAGCCACGGGAAGATCTGCAGCAGTCTTGTAAAAGTTTTCCAGGGTAACCAAAGAACCTGTGATTACAGTGAAAGGTTTATTTATTGGCGCTCGAGAGATAGTTGCCACGAAGATGAGAAGAGAGAAGTAGAAGAAGACGAAGGAGAACCATCCGTTTTTCGTTGCAGAATTTCGTCTCGACATGTACAATGGTATGACATTTAAAAATCGTGTATTATTGCGTGAGAGGACTTGCCGCTACGTACATTAATCAAAGTATCGTTAAAAGAGGTTATTCTATCATTTGTTTATAAAAAAATGACAATTGAAATAACCAATTAATGTGGAAATCAATGAATATATGTAATATAAATCAGAAATTACGGAAAATGAAATATTATGACAAGAATAAAAAAATATATCATAAGGCATATATGGTTTATATGAATCTTTCAATAAGGTTAGAATATATATGTCTATATAAATATATATGTCTTGAGTTAAGTTTTTGTCATTAATTACTTGTGTATAAGACTACGTTATTTATATAATAATATAATTTCAAAATAAATGTTATACTTTCTAAATTTAAAAAAATGTTCACATTTCATAATACACTATTAATATTTTATTTTTTAATGTATAATTGTACACACAATTTATTCCATTAATTTATTGCACAGTTCTATGTTATTATCATTTAAAGTAGGGTGTAGAAATCAGCCGCAGGCACCTAGAAAAAACAACAAAAAACCTATCAAGTATATATTTTCTTGCAGATTTAACTATACCCAAATGTTACTTTGTATTGTATTTTAACTACATTAAATTTATTTCGTATAAATTTATTATTAATATATATGATTAGAATATAGTTATGTAATCAAAATTTTTTCAAAAATTATATTAAAAAAATTTTTTTTCCTAAAAGCTTCATCAAATTTTTTATGCTAATCAATATATTACAAGTATTTTTTGCTTTAAAAGGTATACACTAATTGAATAAATTTGAACCTATATATAATAAAAATATACTTTTCACTATGTCATAAAAAACTAATGTAATTATAGTGATTAGGATTTTTAATGAAGTAACAGTCAAACTATTAAACATTCATAAATTAATAAGCTTGAATTATCATATTTTAGGATGCGCGTAGTATCGGTGTTAGTATCCAATAACTTTTGCGGTTATAAGGGTTTTCAAAGTTACATACATTAAAAAAGTATAATTTTTATTCTGGATTATAAGTATAAGAATAAGTTTAAATTCAGAATAATTATATTTACAACTATGGATAAATATGAAAAGATTAACACGAGCATTTACCCAGTAATTCACCAAATATAACGAACTGATAACAAATATATATATACATATTTTAATTATTATTATAATAATAATAATAATGATAATGATTTTTGTTTAATTAATCGTGAATCACACTTTGACAATAGTATCATTAGTTTTATACATATTTACCTTGTATTTAATAATTAACAAGTAATACAATTTGCATACTATTTTAATATTATATAAAAATATTTTGAGCCATCCACTCGACACAATTTTGAATAAGATCGCATGTATGATCTTAAGTACTAAATTATGTAACATCTCCCATACTTATTTTCCGTAGTAATACTCTAGGGAAATTCCAATGCAATTGAACATAACAGTTTGATGTTGTTCTATGTATATCCGATGTATATGGTTTCTTAGCTATGTGACAATTTACAAGTATTTAATCAGTTAGTATTTAAGGGAACATATTATATTTATAATATCTTTGATTACGTGTAGAACATTCATTGAATATCATTTACTTTTTTTCGAAAAACATCTAATTAATTAAAATAATAATTATAAGTATATTTCAAATATAATTATTAAAGATTTGCTAATATACAATATAAGATAT
This sequence comes from Psilanteris sp. ZL-2020, assembly GCA_022817085.1. Lineage (NCBI taxonomy): Eukaryota > Metazoa > Arthropoda > Insecta > Hymenoptera > Scelionidae > Psilanteris > Psilanteris sp. ZL-2020. The sequence continues at coordinate 6,553 of JABFQC010004568.1, forward strand.
TATAAATGTTTCAAAATTTTGATACAGTAAACACAAATAATAATTATTATTGTATAATTAAAATATTGTGATACAAACAATTATTATTTTAAATACATGTTTATAACAACATTTTAAATATAATATATACTATGTATTTTATATGGCATACTGTAAACTCAAAGACAAAACAATATATTCTGTAAATTTAACTGAGTTTCCAGTAATGTATAGCCATGGCTGAAAATAATTAATTAAGTTAGTCCAACTGAAAATATTAGATATTTTGATAGAACATAGCAATCAATTATGACACTTGAATTAACAAATTCAGTCAATTTTACTGAATTGTTTAATTGTTTCAGTTAAAAATGTCAATTTTGACCGCATTACAATTTAAAATTATAGTTATTTTATCCAAAACTGAATCTCACAGTTACCTAGTTTAACTAAACTTTTCAGTCGATCTTAGTAATTTTTTCTCAGTGTATAAGTATATGTATAAAATATTAGCATTAATCAATATTATTACTCACATTAAAATTTTTCATTTCCAATACAACTCGCTTAAACTATTTAGAAGTTTTATTTTAACCAATAATACGAAGAGTAATTGAAATTTGATTCTTTACAACTTTGTTTTCTATTCGATAACGACAATTTCACAGATAATAAATCCGAATTTACAAAAAATATATATTTCTTGGAATAATATTGATTTTGAAAATAAATATGCTCATGAAATCGCGGATTATAATAATAGCAAGTCCTTTAATCCGCGAATCATCTTTGCGCAGATTAAAATCAATAATAGTAGCAGCGCGGTGTTTGATAATATATAACTAATGGGCTTCCATGGATTATCGTTTTGAAAGTAACTGGTTGGGTTACCCTTGAAGAAAGGGCATTATTCGTGAAGCGGACGCTAAGAGCTGACACGAAATAAGACGGGGAGGCTGCAAGAACGGGCTTGGTTTACGCAAGAGTTACCCTGCGATTTGATGTGAGAAGGCGAGTGCTTACCAAATCACTTAAATGATTAAGGAAAAGGGTTGTTTGGACAGCATTGGAATATTCCCATTTCGTTCTTTGCCCCATAGCGTTATAGTTGTTTCGTGCAACAATGTCCCCATCTTCTCGATCTAACGCATAATCGGTTTTGTCAACGTAGACTCTTCTCGTCTTATTATCTATCTTTTCTTATTCTTCCTGCATAGTTCGTCAATTAATGACCCTAAAATTTAAATTAATGTTAATTCATTTAAATTAGCAAAATAACATAATTGATTTTATGTATATATTTTAAATTTAATTTAAGTATAATAATATTTAAAAATGCATTTAATAAATATAAATGTATTAATACAAAGGAAGAATATAATATTGAATGTGTAATATAATGCGTTTTCGGTTCAAAAAAACCATCACTAATTCTTAGCTATTAACTTGCTCTCTACGTTTATATATACTTTTATTAGATAATCACAGTGATTAACTTTTGGTATATTCTTCATAAAGACAATTTAATATGTAGATATAATATACATGCTCAATTTTGTATTTGCATTGAAATATAATCATCTTAATATATAGAATATAATATATAGAATTTAATAATTATAGTATATATGCATTGAGAAAATGAAATTGTAAGGAGAACTATGTATATCGTTCGAGGTACAATGTCATATTGTAAAATCCTTACAAATTCAAACTGTAATTATGTGGGCCAATGAGATGACAGAATTCAATTTTTTTAACCAATCGGAAGTCTGAAAAGGTGGCAATATAAATTGTACAAATTAATTTTCTCAGTGTGGCAATACTGTAAAATTCCTAACCTGCATATATAAGATGATCGGAATAAGATGTATCAAACTTACATATCGTGGACATGTCAGAAAATCTTAATCAAAAATAATTTTTCTGGTGAACTTTTTTAAATTTGAATAATTGTTTTTCCAAAATTAAGACCCTATATTAGTGAATATTGTTCAATAACTATACAGTATTCACAAAATATTTTTTCTATATGACAATATATATTTTTATTAATATTATTGGTTCATTAGGAAACATATGAAATAAAAGTATTGTTTTTGCATTTGTAATGTACGTATTTTATAATCTTTATTAAAATTGTTGGTACTTAAAACAATAACTCAATTAATTTTTTACGTTCAATCTACTGAATATATTTTATGATCATAAACTTGAAAGTTCAAACAATCTTCAATCGAGTTTAAAATTCCTTTTTGATATACGATCGAGTTCAGTTGGATTCATATGCGAAACGATTATCGCGCATCGCTGACAAGGCTGCGCGTGATCCTGCTTTTAAATAAATGTCACTTGAGTTAAGTCGAACTTTAAAGATGTCGCGAGATAAGCTAAATCCATAGAAAAAGTTATAGAAGTTAAGTTTTTGCATGAATACATATATTTAAAATGAAATGAAGTAAAAATGAGCGGCATAAATACTGAGATTGGAACGGTTCACTGAATAAAATATTTCAACAATGATGATGTAAAGACCGAAAATTTATAATTTTAAAATTATATAAGAATTATGACAGTATTTCAAATAAATATATTGAAAATTATATGAAGTTTTTAATTTTATTTTCGATTTCATCACTAATAGTCTTTAAATGTTAAATTATACTTATTCTTAATAACTTACTAGTCAAAATTTTCTATAAAATTGCTAATTAATTAAGCTTTTATTGTAATGTTTTAAATAACCATATTTTACTCATGTTTAATTTTGTTTTATTTTTACTTTATTTATATTAAATATATTCACTATTTTACTTATTGCGTAACTTGCAGAAAATGTTATAAAATTTTCTGAATATTAATCTGTAAAAAACAATATTATAATATTATTATTAATGCTATATGATAAATGGCAAAAATAATGTTTTTTCATTGATTATAAAAGTCTATATAAGATGTGACTGTTTTAAAAGGTAGCTTAATAAAAGCTAATTAAACGAAGCAGTTACACCTAAAGCAATCATGAATTTAAAAACCCTATTAAAGTCAAATAACAAGTACCCTGTATAGAAAAATAACTTTTTTCGTTATGACCAATCTGCATAATTAAATTAATACGATATATATAACGTGTTTAAGACAAATGACTTTAATTAAAAAGACAAACCTTCTGTGTCTCATTTTATCCAATGCCAACTTATATGGATTGACATTATTCATTTTAAGCTACAATGTTAATGGTGAATGGCAATTTCAACGTACTGTATCATCGCGTGCAAAGAACAAAACGCACGTGTCCTCGCATTCCATTGAACTCGCCAAATGAAATTCGTTTTGATTTTCAAGGGAGGAGTAGATGAGTGAAAGAAGGTCAAAAACAATTTATTAACATAAAATAACAATATTTCATACAGTTGTCCGTATAATTACCTACACCGAAAAAATGTAATGGAATGTCGGAACACCAACCCAGACTGCACTATATACATGAACTATTAAAAATATTATACTATATTAAAATTTACTATTACAACAAAAAATCAACACTAATATACCTGGCATAAGGTTCGAGTTGTAAAATAACACGCATATATTATAATATAATATGTAAGAAAATATAATATATTAAATAAAAAGAAAAAAACGACAAAAGTGCAAAAGTCCACAATTTTTTGTTTCTCAATTTTAAACATTCAATTTTAATTACTGTATATATTGCTGGTCCTTAAGACTAATTGTTACATTGCATTCATTACCACATTCAGCATCCATGATATGTTACTATTCATATTATATAATTCAGTTTTCTCAGTATACGATCTGTAGTTTCGATAAATACATTTCTCCGTTTAAAATCGCGATTAACACTGTTTTAACACTGATTAACATTGTTTCTTTTTTAATTACACATTCATATATACAGTAAATATGCATTTATAATAATAGTCCTTGAAATTTAATTACCAAAATGAAAAATGTGTTTAACTAAACATCCATATACATATGGACGAGTGTATCCTTGTATTTGATCGAACGGCTAACCATCCGTTAAACCCGCGTAGCCTTCTTTATCAATTAAAGGATCCCATTAACTGCCTCGCTAGGACCACATTGTCGCAGTTTGACGAAACGTCATACGCGGAGGTAGTGCAAACGTCTTCAAGTGCGTGTATCTATTTATGGTCAGCGAACTTTCGAGAGACCAGGGAGTGGCTCTCGGTGTTTTGCTGGGCGGAGCCTACGCGACCACAAAACACTCGTCGACTCAGTTCGCGGCTCACGGCTACTATTAATTATTTATGCTGCGAGTGTGTTGCACCCTCCTGCTGCACTGACTTGGGGCCCCGCTGTCCGGGGGCCCGACTGAACCAATCCTATCGTGAGCCACGATCGATTCGTCGGGAATAATTATGATTGGATTTCTTGACTTTTCGAGGCACGCCTTTTAAGACAACGCTCGCAGACGAAGAAAATAAAAACTAAGAGTGCGAGAAAGACTCATAACTCTGAGCCATGTTTCCAATATCATATACGTTCATACATCTTGCACTGCGACCGTCTTAAATTATACACTACTTTTCTACGGTAAAATCATATTCGGCGTTTTGAATCGTTTCATATACACTGTCAAAATATGTTACAAAGTAATTTACTCATTTATTTTAATACTCTAAATTCATTGTGCTCATTTAGCGTGTACTCTTTAATAAATTAATACAATGCACTGAGAGAAATTTGGTAGTAAAAATTAGCATGCATAATGGTAATTGAGCATTATCACTGAAAAATGAAAATTTTTAACATGTTTTGTGTTAAAATTTTGGATAAAATATGATAAAAATCTTACATATAACACAAAAAGTGTTCAAAATCGCACAAAAAATTTAAAAAATTAACACGAAACATGTTAAAAATTATCATTTTTCAGTCGTACTGCTCAATTACCATTATTCATGCTAATTTTTACTATCAAATTTCTCTCAGTGTGGAACGTAACATCTAAAATTAATTATATAATTTAAATGAGACAAAAATTAGTTTAATGGTATTCTATTAATATTTTTTATTTGTTTTTATAAATGTTTTTATACTATTTTGTAAATATCATTTTTTTTATTATTTTTGTTTTTATTCTGAAAGGATCAGGATCATGTAAAATTTGTCCATTATATAACCATCATTAATTTATTACTGATGATAATATTAACTTACACATTAAAGATTGTAATTGAAAGATCAGATGGTATCAGTATTATTGTAATTGATATTATTTCATTACTTTTTCCTTGTGCCACTTTTAATAGAATTGATAATTTTGAATCAATTAGCTGATAAAGTAAATCTGATAAAACAAAATTACTCAAATGTATTACATTTTGTAATTATCGCATAAAAAATGTAATGTGTTAACTTTTCATTGAAATATAATTGTGGATGCCACACTATATATATAGTTTTCAGAATAATTGAAATATAATATCATATGACTAACGATGCTTTAAACAAAATATTAGAAACATATAAATATTTTAGCTATACTCTGAAAGAAATAATCTTACAATTTTTACCAAACTGGATAATAAAAGTAGGAAAAATAGTTAAAAATGTAAATAATATCATAAATTATGTTTAGAAAATTCTAAAAATATGTCAAATATTACCAAACAATTGGTAAAAGCAATGATATTGTCTAATGTTTATTTACATATTTGCTCACTTTTCCTGCTTTTATTATAAGATAAATAAAACGTATTTTATAAGATGAATACATCACATTTTGAATTATAATAATATGAATAAAATAAAATTTCATTGACACTCATTGTAAAGTTTAAAATATATTTTTTTTACTATGTTATAAGAAAAGGTTTTCAATTTCTTAATTGTAATAACTATCTATTAAATTATTAATTAATATATATACTCACAGTAAAGAAAGACACGTTAAAATAAAGATGTTATATTAAATTTATGATATTTATTTACTATTCTTATACTACAC
>JABFQC010004569.1:0-12530 GCA_022817085.1 Psilanteris sp. ZL-2020
GTACTCTATCAATATTTTATATTGTATTAATATATATCCACTTGATTAAACCCATGTATATGAAGGTAAGATTTATTATATTATTTGTTGATAAGCTTTATGCATACAACATTTAATAAATATATATATAGTATCAATAAATACCTTAATTTATATATAAATATGGTTAATGATTTCTCTAAAATAATTTTTGGGTTTAGAATATTAATTGGGTTTAAATAAACATTGATCATTCACAAAGGGTTTCAATTTCACCGATCTAAATGTACTGCGGAGCTTTGTTTTGGTTTGTGATAAATTTAATTTAGAGAACATTTACTTTCCAATAGAATAATTTTTTTTTGTTCCAATTTAACAAACTTGGTTAAAAACTGACAGATTCCAGAAGTGAAAAAAAAAGTGATAAATGATGAATGCTGACAAAAGTGGTGTTACCCAGACACTACGTCTACTACGACCTTTCAGAAATCTTTTAGAAAAGCGTCAAAAGGATCGCTGTTCAACTACACGACAACGTACCAGTACTGGGCCAGTACCAGGTGTACACGATATGCCGCGCCGACACTGTCTACATAGAGAAAATTTGCGAGAGATTAGCAAACACAATTGGCCGTATCGACGCCACTGAATGAGCCCTTTCGATGCGCACTAGCGAAATCTCTAGAACTGTAACCGACTCACCACGTTTCAACTTTTCGAGCGGTTCGTGATGGATTTGGTGGTTGGAGATGTGGAGCATGGAGGTGTCGTGGTGCGAATTCGGGTGCAGATCATGGTGGTGCATGGAGCCCTGCAAGTGCTCGCTGCCGTGCAGCGTGGACATGGACACCGTCGGCGAGGAGACATGCTGGTGGTGCTGCACCGACAGCCCCGGCGTGGAGCCGCTGATGAGGTCCTGCAGGCAGTGCTCCGCGTTGCCGCTGTTGGCGCAAATGGCGAGGCTGTTCGAGGCTGTGCCGGCGAGTTCGAGGCTGCCCCCGCCCCCGCCCCGCTCCATACTGTAAAAGGTTAACGTCGTGCCGACTGTTCCTTACACCACGCGAGAAACCAAGGCACACCGGCCGCTCGCACAAACCGAGCACCACTGGCGGTTGTCCGGACGCGCGGGCACTCGCGGCGAAACACAAGCCGAACTGAAAACGACGGCGCGGATGTGGTCAAGCACCAGCGAGCGCGGCGCGTTCGTCGGCGTCCGCTTCGTCGTCTTCCCCCTTGGCACGGGTACAACTCAATACGGCCGTGAGCATTTACACGGTCCTTAAACGGCGACGCGCGCGGCCACGAGTCGAGCGTGCCGCGACGCCGGAGTCGATCGGGGACCAAAGATTAGCTCACCTGACGGAGCTCGGAAGGTCAGCGTCTCGCGCGGCGAAGACGGGGCTGTAGGGCAGTGAGTAGGTAGGTCGATAGTAGGGGTGGCCAGGCTTAGCCGGCTGAGCCTCTCGGACTGCCTAACGGCTTAAACGCCTAAGTCGGTAAGCCGCGCGGATCTAGCGGTCTCGGCTGGCGGTGTGCGCTGGCTGACTGAATGGCTCGCTGGCTCTCCGGGCGCCTCGTTCGCTTGCTGGCTAGGTTGCTCGCCTGACTGTCTGACTGTGCCACTCCTGGCTCGCGAGCTCGCACGCCCACCCCCGACCCCGGCGCGGCCCGACCGCGGCCGCCGCGCCACCGCGATGGCTCCGCTCCGAGGGCCTCTGCGCATCCCCGCCGCGCCGCTTCGCTCGCGACGGCCCCACCCGGCGCCAGCCCGCCCCATCCGCCCCTCCCCGCGGCCGCGCTCAAGGTCACGCGGCCCCGCGCGGACGATCCGCCGGCTCCATTCATCCGGACGGCGCGGTCGCGCGATCCGCGGTTTGCACGCGCCACCCCTCTCGCGGGAGCCGGTTCGGTCTGACCACGGTCCCGAGTAACTCTTCAAAAATAACGATGACATTGAGCACTCTTATCGGCTTTATCTGCCGCGCCGCGCGATATCCTTGAGCAAAATCTTGAATTTAGGTGCCCAGTCGCACGTGCAGAGATAAACGGCGTATTTAATTGCCCGATTTTGTACCACCTCGCTTACGGATCGGACCACTCGCGGTTTCGTCGCCAATTATGCGCGCCGTAAAAGTGTAGACACGATACTACTGAGATTGACCCGTAGTCAGAGGGCACACCAAATATTTCTCAGGCGATTGCAAGTCTATGCGCTTAGTACAATAATAATAACAATAATTAAACATTCCATGAAACGGCCGTAAAATCTAAACGAATCCAGACAAAACGTTTGACGGCTTTTAATCGAACGTTGCAAACCGTGAACCATAAGAACCTATCTGAATCGTAATTAAAATACACCGGTCATATGCGTGGCCAATAGAACGCGCCGTTCTCGCAAAAACGCAGCATCAACGTTCGGACGTGTCTGGCGCGTTGTTGTCAAAATTACGCGTGCAAATTCGATCGAAGCGGCACGATATGTTTAATGCATGTGCGTGCGCGTATGTGACGTGTACGCGTTATGTATAAATCAGACGGACGGCGTCAGCAAAAAGGAATGGATTTATTCGTTGACTCGCATGCGCGCAGCGAGGCTTTTTCTCGTTCGTACGATAGTCTGGCAGTGGAAGGCAAAGTGGAAGAAAAATAGAAGCGGAAGAGGCGGCAAAAGCACTCCGCAGCCCCGTGAGAATATGCAGGCAAACCGCCGCGCGCCAGTAGATACGTCATTGCGCCGACAGCGCCATCCCAGCATCACCGCGGCAAGAAACCGAGACTAATGACGAGGTGACCACGCCCACTGGCTGCGGGGGCGTGCGCATATCTCTTTGTTGTGCCTTTCGGAAGACACATGTTGGCAAGGGGGGGAATCCATGGAGCGCCGCGCTTCTGCATTTGCGGGCCTCGAGTACTTCCGTGATCGAACTGTCAGTCAGAGTCAACCAACACCGTGACCGAAGGATCGCATATATCGTCCGCGTAACGTTATGCCATACATCTGACCAAAATTATGTCGGTCCGCGGACTGAGCGGAATGCGATCCGCGCACGAGATAGCGCGACGGCCCCGAGACTCGCAAATGAATTTTCGTTAATTGGAGATTAGAAGCAAATTATTGGAAACCAGTTGCCGGGATTGCCGCCGTTCTTAAAATCAAATGCCTCTTTAATTAAATTCCAATGGCAGGGATAACCGTCGCGAGTATGATACGAGAGTCACCCGGAGGCCGGCTTTGTCTCGAAAAGCAGCGCTTTTTATTCGTAACCGCGTGCACCGCAAATGTATTGTCAGCAAATAATACATAAATCGTACGGTTGTATAAATGTAACACCAGTCGGGCGCACGTTGTCACGCATTTTTTGTGGCAAAATAGGGGTTGGCGTTTTTGCTAATTAGATTTAAACAAAATATAGATTTGCTTGTCATATCAGACAAAAGTAGAAAACGAGACTCGGTTTTGGTCCAAAACCGCTACGTATATAATTGATACTTACACCTTATCAGTATATATATATATATATATATATATAATCGAGTTGTTGCGACTGAAACGCGTAGCTTTGGAGGAATGTTTATATTTGCCCACGCGCGTAGCATTAAGGGTGTAACCTCGATCATAAATATATACCATTACAACAAATCGGAATGTTGTTAATATAAATGCAGTGCACCATCGGCGCTGAAAACAATAAATTGTACGTCTTTTAAGAGGAGACACAAAAGTGTTGATAACTTGTAGCGAGCAAAATTATTGTGGTAATGAATTGGGGTGATTTATATACTCGTCTTATTTGTAATTTGGGCGTTTCGGCGATTCTTTGGGCGCGATTTTATCTAAGGTTGTTCGGAAATCCGATATAGTTACTGTTTTTCCGTGAAAAATTCTGAGAACGGAGTCAAGTTTACGACACTATTCGCCAATAAAACGTAACGCCCTGAATAAAATCCCATACGCGCCCTCTACTATCCATACACCTCGTACTGACGCGGCGAAAGTCGTACATTTTACACCTCTATTCTGAATGAATCTCGCTAACCAAACAAAATTTATCGTCGTGCGCATTCACATTGACTTCAACAACAAAAACTTACTTCGTTACTTATTCCCACGACGATTAATGCATTTCGATATTAACTCTAATTTATCGCCTCGAACTGCAAATCAATAATCGGGTTGTATATATATATGCTTCTGGTATTGTGCAATTTTTATTCGTTTTTACATTTTATTACATTCGCCACGACGGTTTTTTTACAAAATAATCAGTCCAAATTGCCAGCAATGATAGAAATAACGCTACTTGGAATATGTTTTTTGATAATACACAAGCGGAGTCAGCATTCCAAAGGTACACTCGCACTTTTCCGACGGAGCTGTTAGACGAGTTTATGCGACATAAAAAGGACATAAAATTTGTAAGGACGCAACTCATATAACAACCGAGGGACTTTTCTACATAATATGATGGACGTTTGGATTCAAAAACAAGATATTTCTTCAAGTACTTTTATGGACAAAAAAGGTAGTTAATTGTTGTAAAGGAAACGTAAATGCTTATAACTGGTTTGGGTCTACGTGTGCAATCCGTTTATGTTAAACTATCACTTATACATAAATTGCCCCGCGCAAGTGATTTCTACAATTTTTATACTCAAAAATGATAGTTTCGTTTGTAGCTTACGCATTAGGGCTAATAATACATTTAATTTTTGAACAAGTGTTAAATAAAATATAATCATATAAGCAAATTCACGACCCGAGTGAAAATAATTACGATCAAAAATTGATCAAATTTTAGTTATAAATTAAACAAGATTTTATAATACCATAGGCAATTTTATAATAAATTTGTCATTATTTTTTGATCATTTGAAATGGTCAAATATGATTAATTGATAATGTGATCGTTTTGGGTCTCATTTTTGAGATTTAAAATCATTTTTTAACCTTAAATATATGATCAATTTTTGATAATTTTGTGATCGTATAATTATTTTTTCTCGGGGAATCATATAATATTACATAGTGAATTTTTTAATGAAATATCAAAGATATTCAACCTATAAAGGGTACTTTTGAAACGAATTTTGTAGCTCTTTATATAACATTTTTATAAACTATCCAAATAGAAATAATAATGTCTTTATAATTACAATTGATGTTCTTAATTAGATCCTCTATTTTTTTATATTTAGAATATGAATATTTGATGTTTATTCTTCTTAAGAATTATGAATCGTTAATCATTTGAATATTCTTTTAATGAACATTGAATTTGTTTTTGATTGAGTAGATTTAAAATTTGATCAAACATTTTCCTGCGTGCGTAGAAGCTTATGTTTCCCAAACATCAGGATTCATATATATATATATGCATAATAATAAAAATATTAATATCAATAATAAAGTCCATATAATTTCAAGATTGTGCACGCGCGCAATACTGTAAAGCTTGTTCCACTATAATTAGATTACGTTAGTGAGTTAAGCCCATTATGATTTGTGTTATCACAGTCTAACACGTTGGGAAGTGCTACAGTAGCTATACTGAGGAAAAAAATATTTAACAATTTTCTATATAATATATCAAAAGTGGATGATACGTGAAAACAAAAAAATTACTACATTATATAGTAATTTTTCTTGTATTATCACGTATCGTTCAGTTTTGATATATTATGTAGTAAATTGTTAAACATTTTTTTCTCAGTGTAATTCGTTTGTTGTGCGTTATTACAGATCAAATAATACATTCCTTTCAAAATCAAAATAATAATAAATGACTATTCAAAATTGTTATAAAATACTGTATAAAATGCATGTTTATACTCCGATTTATAATAAACGGATAACAAATAACTTTTATGTTTTCAAAAAGGAAGTAAAATGCAACTTTATAGACCCGTGTGACGAAAAATATCTTTCAGTCGCACATATACATACGAAGTATTTTCTCTTGTTTGAGGAAAAGACAAAAGTAGTAGTCGATCGTGGATGAAAAGTACTTTCCTTCTTTACTTATATTCTTCCTTAAAAAGAAAACTCACACTTCATCCCGTATTAGAAGGATAGAAAAAATGAAGAGGAAACACGGAAAGGAAAGGCATTGTCTGCAGAATTGGCAATAAAAAATATCATGCCCAACGTCGTAAAAAATTGGTACTGCGTGTGCACATTACAATCAGTTTCAAACCTAATATACTTATTTCGAGTCAACATTCTATACTTTGACTAAGACGAATATTGCAAAGTAGCTCTGAAGAATAAAATACGACGTCCTGGTTTAAGACAATTACAAAATTGTCTTAACATTAATTGCATATATTAATTAATAATGTATTAACTGTTTACAAAAATTATAGAGTTTTACTGTATTCTCTTTTACTTTTATTTATCAAAAATATTTATTTTGAACCGAACGTCAACCAAATGTTTACGTAAAAACATCTCGCCAAATGAATTTAAAATCCATTGACATGAATTTGTTAATATTTCAAAGTGATTATTGTACTATTTGCAATTGAGTTTCGACATTATATACTATTATCAATAAAAAGCCCAATACGTATTATACGGTATTTTGTAGGACGATTATATATTAACATAATCAGTAGCTGTCACACATGGGCATTATTAGTTTTAAAACATTTGTTGAGAGTTTTACCGACCGAGCTATATAATCAAAATGACGTCTCCTATATTTTTACCAAACATATCTAAGGTTATTTAACTTCGTTCTGATTTTTTATTAAGAAAAAGTGATATTAATACGATTTGTCATACAGACAAAGTATGATATGCAGCACTGGCTCGTTCCACAGTGGAAGTCCTCTGCTTTCTTTCAAATATCTGAAACGAGCAATAAATCATGTTTTAATTCGCAACTGAACATTTTATTGATTATCTAAAACAAACATTACTGATAAAATAGCAAAATACTATTTTTAAACAAATTAGTATTAAAATATTAGTAAGCATATAATTTTACTAATTAAGTCTAAAATGAATATATATATATCTGAATATAGATTAAATATATTTAATCTAAAATACAAATATTATATCTATTCTATGTAATGTTATATATATAAAGACAAACAAATATATACATACAAACCTACACAATAATGAGTCGTCGTCCACCAACCACTCCTTGTGAAAATCCACCGAACCTCTTTCACAAAAACTTAAGCTCAGAACCTTATTGTGCGTACGAGCTTCCGAAATTCGAAATGCATTTTATGTTTGCAAACATTTAATGTTTGCAATAAATTTTGTAATAAATTCCGCAGAAATTATACATTATTAAAAAACAAATATTAATTAGAATAAATGTAATCCATTATATAAAATTACTATAAATTATTAAAGTTAGTATAATATATATTTTTAATTTATTAATATCTCGTCATGTGATTATGATAAGAGAATGGAATTGCCAATCTTATATGTAATTAAATTTGTAATAAAGGAACATATACCCCGTTAATAAATAAATAATAAATAATAACAAATAAATATATATATGACAAAATCGCTTCCGAAAAATTGCTTAAATCTTCTGATAAAAATTGCATTCGATTCTGTGTTTGTGTATACGTTGACACGTAATTATATTCTTAATTTACAAAGCTTCGAACTTGAGTTATAACGGTAACCTGGCGTACCATTTTAAAATGCGCGTAACGAGAAGGTGCTCTCTTCTCCGAAGTAGCTTATGCCTGTGCGAAAATGTGAGCCAAATTTGACAAGTGTTTTCGTGGCATCGCGAAGATTACATCGACAATTGTGAATCGTTCTCTATCAATACTACGTTATTGTGAATACACATCCTGCGACCCTCGCATATCCTTGTCACGTCTGGCCAATGAAAAGGGTGCTTCGGGGCGGCGCCTCTTTGATCACCAACATGGCAGCAGCTGCGTCGCGACGGCGCTCCTCTCGAATTCCAGTGTTGAAGAAAGCATCTTGTACGGGCGCAATAGACCTCCTTCATTCGATTTTGCTCTGCGAAAAACTCACCGAACGACACGTGATTTTGTTTGCCGACGCGAAACACCGAGCTCGTGTGCGCCGGTTGTTTTAATCTTAATTTTATTTTGCCAAACCATTAATCGCGATCGACCTTGCTTTGCACGAATAATAGTTACCTGCGATTGGGAGTCAAAATTGTGTGACGTTTGGAAATGAGTGCGGGTTACTGATCCGATCGGCCGATCTGAAATGAAGTATATTACACTGAAAGAAATAATCGTGCAAATTTTACCATACCATATTGTAAACATGGGACAAAGGAAAAAAAATTTAAACAAATATGATAAGTTATGGTTAAAACTTCAATAAATGTGATAAAAATTACCATACAATCTGATAAAAATAATAATATTTTCAGGTATTTATTTACATTTTTTTTCCTTTACCCGATGTTTACAATGTTGTCTGGTAAAGTTTCAGGATTATTTCTTTCAGTGTATGATTTGGTGAAAACTTATTACAATTTTGACGGAAAGCATTGTACAGCGTATATATTAAACAATTTTTTGTTTTGTATATCAAACAAGCATATATTGTAACATTCTAATTTAGGTATATTAATGTTATAGTGATTGAAGAAAATGTTGAAGTAAATATGAAATATTACTTATTGTTTTCAATAAAGGAGTTTTATATTTGTAATATATTTGTTTATTTTCGTTTGATTAATATATATAATATTATATATGACAACTGAATTATTATAATGTCTTTTTAAATAATTTAGTATATATACGAAAATAAGGTAAAATTGAATTAAATTTTTATTGCAATATATAAATATAAACAAAAAGTATAAAGTAAAATTTGATGTCGATTATAATTATAATAAGTTTTCAATATAATAAATTAAATTTGACGGTTATATATATAATTTCAAATAATTTATAATATTTACAAAAATAAATTGAATTTTATTGACAATTATTAACATATAAATAATGATATTGATTTATACAATCATTTAATGTACAAACTTATATGTCTATATCTGAATAAATACTACATACATCGTACCTACTTGCCCAACATTATTTATTTTACATAAACAAACATATAAAAAACATTCCTCGTATTACATAATTAGATGCATAAATATATATATATATATATACAAAGACGTAAAAATGAAAGATAAAATATATTTATTTTCATACGTATGTATACAACAGACTTCGATTAAGATCAGTCGATGTATCGTTTTATGCATGATTCATTCCGATTAAAATCTGCATCTAAGCGGTTTAATTCTAATACGCGCGATAAATAAAGTAAATACTATTAAAGGAACGCGTTTTTGTAACGAAAGGTTAATTATATATTTATGTTATCTGATGGTACCATAATTGGACAAAAAAATCAGGACAGGTTAAGTCACAAAAATGCATAAGTTTGTGTGTTAGAGGTAATACCGGAGTAAAGATTGTAAGAAGGTGTGAAACGAGCCACGTGCTACGTCAACGTCATATATCATGCGACCCCTTTTTCTCTTGTCGGGACTATTTGGAGGCTGAGAATGACGGAGAGTGGGGAGAAGGGCACAGTCTATGAATATTCTCTCTTCCGCGAACAAGAACGAAATGACGAACGACGCGCACTCTATATCTCCCTTTTCGGCTGCTAAAGAAACGTCTCACGCCTCGATTGCTCTTACGAGGCATGCGAAAACGAACATCGGTTTCTTAAACTGTCAACAACCCCCGTCGATTTATCAAAATCCAAGTGATTTTAACGTCAATTTTGCTCGCAAATTAAAAAAAGTGCGTCTTATGCATCGATTATCCAAAAATACAGCGTGAAGATATGACACGTCAAATATATATGATTAATATTATAATAACGTTAAATAGATTGAAACACAAATTGAACGAATAACGCGTTCCCAAGCTTGATGTAAGATTGTGTGGGAAATTGCCAAAATTGTAACAAATCGTAGTCGATGATAACGATGCGCATTTTGATTCAGTTTATCAATTATGATTAGCAAATCCAATTTTGCGGTGTTCGATATTTCTTTCAAAAAGCTATAATGTAACTATGATCTTCTTTTCTGTTTTCAATATGGCGAAGTTGAAATGTTTTCTTGATTACTAATAGGTTGTAAAAGATTATCGCGGCTCGTTATTGGTAAACAAACCTTTTCCAATATAATCACTTATTGCCACTAAATTGACGTAAATATCACGAACAATTAGAAATACATAATGTATATAACTATGAGAATTATTTGCTTTTAATTCAGCATATAAAATTCCATGATCAATATTTAATATATTATTTTATATGAATGTATTATATGCCTTAGAAATTAACGGTCGGCGCATCTACACTGGTCCAACCTTGCCAACCATTAGGAGGCGGTTGGCGCGAGCATGGCCCATGTTTGGCCCATACGTGGCATTTTTGCCAAAAAAATTAAAATACGACAAATTATAATTGTACCGTTCGTTTGAACTATAAATATTTTTATAATTTTTAATTGTCTATATATATATATTTTTACATTGTTCCTTGAGCCAAGCATGACCCAATCGTTTGCCGACGATTAACCCGACGTCGAACCAGTAAAGATTTTTACCGTCGACTGCGGATGAATCGTAAATAAAGGAATGCACTCACATATAGTATAGTAATAAGTATATTTATATGAAATTGAAAATATTGTACTATTGCTTATAATAATAAATAATCAAGTCTTACATCATATTATACGTTGTATTTACTCCAGAATGCTGAATATATACGTATATTTTCATTGTTTTCTTAATATAAACTACAAACACAATATTTTATTCGAAACGAATAAAAAAATATTTGCATAATTTATAGCAATTATACAATTTTGCAAAAATGCGTTAAATGCTTGTTCCTGTAAATAAAACTGAATTAATGTTTTCAATTAAATTATAACATTCAAAATAGATTCGTTTAAAAAGAATAAATCATTCTTATCATTTCCAAAATGATTATATTGCATTAATATTAATATTAATATGAAAACTTAAAAAATAACACGACAAAGGACTGACACTTTTCAGTGTACTTCTAGCTTGATTCAGAAATACGATGATAAAATTGCGTTAATTTGTCGTCGAGTTGTTGGGCCGTTCTATAAGTGTTTTTCAACATAATCTCGTACTTCATACATGCCTAGGGAGGCGGATGATAGTTTGATCCTCGAAAATTTTCCTCTGGCACGATCCTTGACAAGCGTGTCTTATTCAAACATCGTAATTATAATACTCTGATCAATAATTTGACGCTTTATAACTGATAAAGGACTCACGCTTACATATGCCTGGTCGCACAGTACTTGCTTCTTGTTCCGAAATAAAAATAAAAAAGAGTAACAAAAAATCTTGTAACAACAGTACGTGATTTAAAATCATTCGATAGAATAACAGTGACGGGAAGCCGACTACACAGTTTGAGGGCTTCCCACAGGCCTGCTGTATCCCTTTCGCACGTTCACCTACCTCGTTGATGCATCCTTAACTTGTTTTAAAAAGCATTCAAACATTTGAATAAACACTTCAGTTTGTAAAATCAGAAAAGATAAATTAAAAATTGCGTTTTTATAAGTGGACTGGATTAAACTGTCAAGCATTGATTGCACTTCTAGTTGATAATACAATTCCAATTTCGCGTCGCCATTCAATGCGAAAATTAAAATATGTGAATGTTGCAAATAATTATATATTCGTAATTTAATTTGTTCTAAATAAGTTGGAATACAATTATTACACGATCAGAATTTGTATTTAAAATATATATACGCTATTATATGGTAAAAATGATGGAAAGTAGTGTCAATTTAGTAATCTATGTTAAACAAAATTGACTCATAATACTATAGGATTAATGAAAATATGCAGGGTCAATAGATCTTAAAGTTTATTTTCAATTAGTTTTATTAATAGTAATATATTTTGATTGACTAAAATACAAACAATATACAATTATAGATAAATAACATAAAATAAAAATTACAATTGCATAAATATTTCACGGCGAATGTTAATTTTTAATTTTTATAATATACATAATATATTGTAAAAAGAAGTGTTCCGTAGAAAACGTTTTTGAAGCTTTTTGGAACACTTATAAGCGTTATTTTTTAAAAACGTTTAAAACGTTCGATTTGGATGTATACCAACATTAGTATTAAAGAACACTTTAATAAATAGGAACGTTTAAATACACTTTCAAAACACTTGTTTTTACAGTGCATTGTGTCTCATACAGAGACTAAATTCAAGAGTCCTCATTAAGACCTCAGATGATCTCAAGCACAAAATTTTTCAAATCTTAAATACTCACCCTAGTAACGTTTTCGTCAAGTAATGTACAAATAACTAAAAAGTTTTACTATATTCCTTGCATGAAACTTGTAAGTAAAACTACCCAGTTACTGACTAGATTGTAACGCCATCCAAAGCAAGATACTAGTTATGAAAACGGTTAGTAAAACTATTTCACGGCTAGTAAATAAAAAAAAAACATAAATCTTTCT
>JABFQC010004570.1:0-12530 GCA_022817085.1 Psilanteris sp. ZL-2020
ATTCGTAGCAATTCTTATAGATCTGTAAATTTTCAGGTATTCTGTAAGCAGCAGATAATTCATATTTTGGCAACAAATATCATCTATGAAAATAGATTAATAGAGCAGGGTTTGGTATGTGATGATACACGCTGTAAAAAGGAATTTATAAATAAATTAATTTATTTATTTAAGTATATCGTCTGGAATGTATTATTTTTCTCTTGTCGATAAAGGGAGGAATTATTAAATACATTTACATCAAAAATTGGTTATTACTGTTTCTCGTGGACAAATATTCTGGCAGTTCCGATATTCCAAAATTCCTCGAAACTTTTCTATATTGGAGACTTAAAATAGTTTTTTCCTTTAGATATAAGGACGAACAAGAGTAGACGGGGGGTGGGGAACAAATAATCTTGTTTGAGATATTATATATCTATATTATATTATGTATATAAAATAATACTTCTCTGCATGACAGCAACAGATAAACTTATTTGCACTGATCTGGACTAATCTGGAGAACTGACAAGAAAGAATAGTTCCAGCATTTTTACAATGCAGCTTCTCTCGAATTTTCTTAGTTGACCGAATTGCCGATGTCCATATATTTTGTGCGTAGTTTTGATCAAGGTTTTCGTAGAAACTTGAAATGTCTGATTTTGTCGCGATGAGAGAAAATATTCAGGGTTTCGCTGGGAAAATATTAATATTCTATATTTTATTCCGCTATTATGAAAAGCTCAATATATATCGTCTCGGTTTACCATACGAGGAGATGGCGCCTGCATTGAGTCAAAGTTTGAATGAATATTTTCTTCATCTCAATAATGCTAATTGCTCAAACGGTGACAGCATGGTCTACGCGGGCTATGTGTAAATATAGCAAGAATCTGGATATCGTCAAAGTCTTTTAAGTGAAAAGTAACGTCGTACCACTTTTTTGGTAGCCCACTTTTTTCTGGGCATATTATAACACGTGTAAGACTTTTAACGTCATTCATTGACTTTAATATATATTGCGTATATATTGATAAGTCGATCTCATCATTTATTTTAATCATAAAACCATGTTGATTAGTAGAACGAAAAGGGAGTAATAAATGTTTTAAATTATCGTAAATAATTGATTGAAAAAGTTTTGCTATTATATTTAGTACAGTAATTGATCTGTAATTGGTGAAATCATGTTTATTTCGCTTCTTGAAAATAGGGGTGATGTAAGACATTTTTCATGAGTGAGGAAATACTCCTTCACTCAAAGATTTATCGAAAAATATTTTTTCAAAATATTTACAGAAATGCCATAGGACCAATACACGTATCGTCTCTGAATTTCAAAATAGCATGGAAGATATCGAAGAGTGTTATAACAATTTTGCTTATATAATGTGGAAGTATATGAGTATATATTATGATTTGTAAAGTAATATGATACATCAGTATTATCAGAGTTATAATAGGATTGAAAATTATTGGAAAATATATCAATGATTTCTTCCATGTTATCGCTTTTATTGTCATTCAAAAACATATAAGTCGGTAAATCATGATCATTGTTCAAAGATTTAACATGTTTCCAAAAACATTTACTATTTTTTCTCATTTATTTCTCAATCTCAATGCTTTATGCATAATAATTTATATTTATATCTCCAATAGGAGAAGTTTAAATAAAAATCACGCGTTTATATTTGTTTGAAAATTCTATGTAAATATCCCTTTAACAATATAGCAACTTTAAGTTTCCGACTAAACCACTTGGGGTAATTTGAGTTATAAATTTATAAAAAAAAAATTTTTGTTTGGAATAAACTGATGATAATAAGTTTTCATGTGTCTATAAAAAGTTTGCAGACAATATTCTAATGAAATAATTGATGATTCTAAAATTTGTGAGGTTAGTAAAGTATTGAACTAATTACCAATTGTTTGAAATTCAGCATTTTTAAAATCGTAGTGGTATATCGGACCTTCAGTCTCAGTTTTGATAAATTCTCAAATATTAATATCTAATACTATAGCAGGGTGATATTTGTCGCATAGCGTTATTAGTTCAACGACACGGATGCATACAAATTTAGAGATGTTTGTAAAAATCAGGTCCAAAAATCTACTGTAACAATTCGGATTAGAATTTATCTGAAAGAGATTTAGTTGTAATACAGTATTATGTAAGCAATCGGTTGAATTAATCAATTGTACATTTACGTTTGATTTAAAGATCGCTCTACTAGAATATGTATTACACATTCCGTGAAACATATGGTAGGTTAAAGTCTCTAGAGAAAAGTAAATTAGAGTTTGGACATGAATCTTCCAATCCATTGATGTCAGCACAATGTTTTGTTACGATATCACATGACAAATTTGAGGGATTCTAAACGGCGCTCAAAATCAGCATCAGACATTCAATTCCTTCAAATATTATGTTGTTATTATGTTATTAGAGTTATTATGTTGTTAGAGTTTATATAAAAACTATTCTAGTATCTTTTAACAGCAAGAAGAATACCACCACCTCTTGCAAATGTACTATTACCCATAGTGTAAATAAATAGGAGAAGTATTACGCATTCAAGTGGAGAGGGTAAATAAATTAACCAATAGCAGTGTTGACCGGTAGGTGCTTCTGATGCGCGGGGATTTAAATATGTTCTACTGCGTTAACGCAAAATATTTATTTGTATATGTATGTAATAACTAAACGAAAAATTTAAATTAAATTCATTAACAATAAACATTATAGTGACATAAAGAAATATACATTAAATATTTGTAACTACATATAACTCAAATATACGCTTATCAAAATATATGATGGATTATGTTTTACCAATTGTATACTACATTACTTCCATCACGTCAGTGAGGACGCGGCCTTACTTTCCTTAGTGTTAAACTACAAATCCAAGTACTCCTATTGGTTCAACTTAAAATCTGCAAAATCCCCATGCATTGTCCAAGATAATAATAATAATATCATAATAATATCATATTCTATACATGTATAGTGATTTTATTTAAGTAACTTAAGTTTTGTTAGTTTTGATAATCCCTGAGGTTTTGATAAGAAGTCTTTAAAATAATGCCACTTTAGTTTTCCGAATTCGCAATATTAAAGGGTATCGTGTTTGATGGTTCAATTAACGTATCGATAATTTTAGGATAACTATAACTCTTTAATTTCATTTTATTTAATTTTATTTTAAGATCATTCAAATGTTTGCGCTCAAACTTAATTTTATCTGATGCAATGTTTATAGAAGTATCAAAGAATTTTCTTTTTGATATATAATCTCTAAGAATTAGTTAATTAAGAAATAATAAGAATTATTAAATATAATTTTTAAAGGTCATGTATTATCTCTCAAGGGGTTTTATGTACCTAAACGTATACTATTTATAATTTTACTTATATTAAATGTATTCAATTTATTCAATATATCACAAACATTATTTTTATCATTTTCTATCAACTTACATACTATCAGGTTATTTTTGCATCTTTTTTTGCCTCTCTTTTCCTCAAATTTTCAATATTCATCTCAAATTTAGATTTTGCTGAACAGATTACATGTTGTTCTTTAAACTTTGAAAATTCATTTTTCACTTCAAATTCTATCTTCATTGAACTTATAACAGAATCAATAATAATTCTACGATGATCTAGTAGTTTAACCAAATCATAATCAGGTATGTTTACATGTCCCGTATAACTACAATCAGGATCAGATCTCGTAGGACTATCTAGCAGTTTTTGGTAATGGAGAATATGTACTAGATGTAATAAAGAATGTAATAAATTAAATAAATGTAATATAAATTAATAATTTATTATTATTTATTTGTTATTACATAGTTGAAAAACGATAATCATTTTAGATATAATAAGACAAGTACAATATATGCGCGATCATAATAATTTTGAACGTAGATTTTTAATGATTGAAACATATATATATCATATATAAATTAGAAATTATATTTATAGTAATAATAATATAAATTTAATAGGTAATCAAAAATCAATAAATTTAGTTTGAGTATTAAGACATATTAAAATATAAATAAGCATATATAAATAATTATAAATAAGTATTAGGATGTTAAATATATTACATAGATACAATAAAAATTAAATGAATTAAATTTTAAGTCTACTTAATCGTCATAAATATAAGGAATAACATAAATAATAATTTATTATATAAATATTTCAATATATTTGAATCCTAATAGCTATCTTATTGAGACTATACTGAGAATGTAGGATAATATGTTGATGCTCTAGTAATAATATGACAATATATTCTTAAGGTAGGGTTATATCATTTAGAAATCACACTTGTCTAAAGCATGTAAAATTATTTATACCCTTATATATCTTCACAACTTGAAGCCAAATCCCACTTAGACGCCTAATTACGTGTAAAACTGTTTTGGTGGAGCAAAAATTGCGGAATGTATTGCTCGGTCCGCGGCTAACGTTCATAAAGGGGTACGAGGGGGTTCCGCCGCTCAACCCCTCCCCTTTTAAAAGTCTAATCAAACCACAAATTCGAAATCCTAGGGGTCCCAGCATCGTATTTTGCCTGTCTGTCCTCAAAAGTCTCATTATATATACGTAATATATGATATACATTTATAATACAAATAATAAACCTTCTAATTTCGGATTCCATATTAAATATTAATAGTTAAATTAATAGTAAAAGTTATACGTGCATTTTATAATTCAAAGCATAAAATGTTCAAAGTAAACTATCCAAAGAACAGCATCAGTAATTAAGACGTCGAAACGTTACTTAACAGTTTCGCCCTTATATTGCTACCAGTACCGTAGAGCAATTAGCAGCTCTTTTGAAGCTGACAAACTAATAATTATGAACAATATGTGCAAAACGAGATGAATCGAGACTTGGATGAAATAATAATCATGGTATAATTACCTTAGTGTCATTATGAATAAGCCGCAGATGGAAATTGGGTAACAAAGTCATCTCGTTGATCCTATCAACTGCCAGTCGTGCTGCTTGCAGCTCGCTCATGCCTTCTGGTCGTTGTTCGTTCCCACGCGTAAGCTCGAAGAGTCCTAATATCGTCATGTTCACTTTGTCGACATTGCTAACGTGTCGCGTTTCACTAGTAACATTCTCCTGATCGTGTTCCTCGCTCATCAAACCGTCTTCATAGCTTGTTGTCTCATCTGAATTGCTTATCGTCGTTAACAGTGATTGGTTATTCGGCAACACCGACACGTCACTTTCGTTCAACATTCTGTCTTCGGGTATTGCATCTTCTTCGTCCTGACTCTCTTTTCGACGATGCTGCATTGCGTCACGACTTGGGCTCTTTGGTAGATCCTGCGTGGTTGTCGTTGTACTCGGCACGATATTCACCGACAAGTTCACATTTCCGGGTGTCTTTAGCAATCCGAAATGACGTCTATCGATTTTTTCGCTCACTGTTGTCGTCGGCGGTTTGTGGGTTATCTTTACCGGGAATTTCTGTGAACCTTCGAATCCAGAAAAGGGTGATTCCTCTTCTTTGTCACTGCGAAATACCACGATTTAAGTGGAATAAAAGATTCAACGTCTTGAGATCAAAATTTGCATTTAAATCAAATTAAAAACAACTTTCAGTGTATTTCCTACATGCCATTTATTTTGGTAATCAGTATATGAAATAGTTACGATTTATTGTTACAATTTTTATGAGCGAATTAAACTATTCTTATAGCAAGAGATATGTAATGAAAAACTACTATTAGGATCAGGATTTAATAATTTTATTAAATAGTAAGTTTATTTTAAATAAACTTCCAGATATTTTAAATAAATTTTCTAGAAATAAAAAATCAACTGAAGCTACTCCTTACTTACAAAAAGTTTTTGATTACAAAAAACTGTGCCCTTTATTTTAAAGCTTCTAATATTGGTATAAATGGGTAAATTATTCAATAAAACACAGTTCTGTATATACCTAAAAGATATGTAACGTAAAATAATATTTATATATAATTTATATTTTTATTTCATATGTACTAATTATTAATGAGCTAGTATAAATTTATACTTAATACTTAATTTAAAACCAAAAGATGAGGGTGTCTTTTAAGATTTTATAAATAAGACTTTTTTAATTTAGTTTTACTTTTTAAAAAGTGTTTATAAAGGAGCTTATACTTTTATTTTCGAATAAATAGACTTTAAATTCGCGGAACTCTTGTACTAAATTTATATAAATTCTGATAAATAGAAGGAATAATAGAAGGAATAACCAACTTGGAAGAAGGGGAAGCTTCAGTTTTTATACAGTGGAATTGTATCCCGCTTGGGTTTCAATCTTTGGTCTAATCATCGACATCCACATCTTTTGCACATTGTCTTGGCAGAGGTTAACGCAGCAAATTTGATATGTCTAAAGTTTATTTTTATATTGTTGAAAGAAAATTCTCAACGGACAAGGGTTCATCAGGCAGTCGTTAGGGTGATTTCTTTATGCAAACAATTCAACAGTAAAGCTCTATATTTTCCATATTTATGTATAAAACCGTCTCGGTTTGTCATATTTTTACAGCGCCTATATTTTATCGACGAGTGAAGAAATATTTTCTCCACTTCGATATATTAATTGCTCGAACGGCGACAGAATTTTTTAAGCTGGCTGCGCGTATTCATAACGAACATCTGGATTGCGTCAAATCTATCCTAGGCGAAGAGTGCCACTTCGCTTAGAATACACGTTTTTAATTTTGGGTTATCATTACAGAACGTTAAATTTATTTATATATTTATTTATATATTTAATAGAATTTACGGGAATTTCCCTTTACTATAAGTTACAAAATAATACAATGATAGTTGAAATCGTGGTTTAAAAAATCAAGTGATGTGTACAGAAATTTGACACAAAAACTAAAGATGAGTACAAAAATTTATAGGCTGAGGGATTGGAGAATTTAACGCTATTTCGATTGAGAAAACCGAGAATTGTAAATGCAGGAGAAGATACAATATCAATATGATGATCAAAACGACCATCAGAAGAGTAGTAAACACACACATCCAGATTATGCATCTCTGGTACTATCTCGAGCGAGATGACATCAATATTGTACAGATTTGAGATGATTTGTCTTTTTCTGGTAAAATTAACTACACCATACTACACCATACATTTCCATTTAGTCAAATAAGATTGAAGCCATGAGAGAAATGAGGGAACAAAGTCCAGAGCTTCCATTAAAGCTCAATTAAAGAGTGATCGACTATCTAATGCATTTAATCGGTCTGTGTAAATAACGTCGACCTGTTTTTTGTGGTCCAAGTTATTAAATAGGTTAAAGTATACATGATTGAAGGAAGTGGAAAGGTATCTTTGGAAACTATGTTGATTTTTGATTAAGAGTTGTTCAATAAAAGGTCGAATTTTGTTTGTACTGATTTCTTCAAACAGTTTAAGAATAACGTTAATGATAGCAATAGGACAAAAATTGGAAACATCGTGCTTGCTTCCGGACTTAAGAATAGGGTGAATGATACTAGTTTTCCAGAGATCAGGGAAGTATTCTTCTTGTTAGAGAACGATTAAAGATTAGGTGAATAGGGATAGTAAGATGCTAGGTAGTATGATGCTATATGTTCTTCAAAAGATACTAGGAATCCGATCAGCCCCTGTACTACTCTTGTCTTTTAAAGACGAAAGAGTAGAAAAATATCGGTCAATGAAATAAAAAAATCATTATTAGGCAGTGAGTGATTTAAGTTAGAGGTAGTAAAAGGAGATGAGAGATAAGTAGCAGAGGGAGAGGGATTACCATTAGAATAGATCGTACCACAATTACGGGCAAATAGATTAGCTATATCTATATCTTTAGAAGCCGTTAGCCCATTTAGTGAGACATGTGAGGGGGTTTTGTTACTATACTGTAATAAGTTAATATATTTAACGAAGTTTCTAGGGTTATTAGAAATACTTTCAGTCTTCATAATAGATTATTATGAATTATATATTATATATTATATATTATAAACTATTATAATAATTTAATTATTGTATTTTATTAATAAAAACCATAACTCCGTTATATTATTTCTTTTTCAGCCTCTTAAATATGTGAAAATTAATTTTAAATATTTAGTAACGTTATCTTCTTGATAAGAAAACTCATTCTAAGACTCATTCTAAGAATACATGTGTAAATATAATCTCTCTCTTCTTTTGTTATTAGAAGTTCAAAATATAATTTCTTTCGTATAATTATTTATATATAAAGCATTTATATTTTATAAATAAAAATTTTATTATTTATAATAATCTGCGACTAGTAGTAGATGATCCTGTATCCTTTTTCTTAGGTCGATAGCTACCCATCTTCCTAACCATGGACTCCAACCAGATTGAGGATACCTTGGCTTCCTACGATAGTCTGGACTAAGACAATACAATTCAAAATTTGCGTTAAAACTTATTTTCGTGCGTTATTCAAATAGTTTATGGCATTGAAATAATTTATTTCACGCTAATATTTTTAGTAGAGCGCTTTTGGGATATGAATCGCATATTGATTTTCATTTAATCTGCTATAATTTAAGAACTATCTCTATCATGTATTTTATTCTAAATCCAATTTCTTTTGGGATATTCCAAATTGGAATATAAGGGGTGACGTTGAGTTACCATATAACTCTTACAATTATAAGTTTTCGAATTTCATTTTTTGAAATTGATGGGAAACTATATTGTCTAACATTTATTGGTATTTCATCCATTGTTTTAATTTCATTTTGTATTACATTGATATGTGTTAATTTTTCTTTTTTTCTCCTGAAATAAAATTGTTTCTCACTTTGTGTTTCTCACTGAATTTTATATTTATTATCCTTTTTCGTCTTCCTTCTAATCTAATCTGCTAAATAAATTATTAACAATACCAAGTTGTTTTATAGAAGAGGATGATGCCGTTGATATAATGTATTTATTATCAAAATTTAAAATTTGTAAAGATATTATGGATGGTGACGATAACGATTTATACTGATTTATCAAATTTTTCATTCTCAGAATCCAATGTTAATGATTACGATGATGATTGAATTTTGTTAAACTGTTTAATTTCATAATTTGAAATATTTATACTTCCTCATCATTCACATTATATATATGTAAATATGTGAGTTCAGTTTCTTTTAATATTTTCTTTTATTACATATAAAGGGAATATTGCATTCTTTTAATTGTAGGTGTTCCCGATGCAATAGGGAAATCGCGTGTCGCTCGATTACGCGTAGAGCCAGGTAACGCGTTTTTAGCCGCTCTTCTGACATATACGGGAGTTCGAGTCTCGCTCAACCATGATCTGATACAGAGTACTTCGTTGCGAGTAATGTAGCTTATCGGGATTGCGTCTCGACCATTTATTTATACTAGATCAATTTGTATGTTTTGATGGATTAAACTTTTAATTTTACATTTGCACTTTTTAATTGAACATATCGCCGATTCGAATACATTACAAAAATAAAAGAACTAAAGCTTGTTCTTATTTCTGATTAAGCAATAAACGTTTCTTTTAACACTACTTGAAATAGTTTTGTTCTTTCATTCCTATATTCCCCTTTGAAATCCGATACAGTAGGCAAATAATCATAATCTAGTTTTGTATCATTTATTATAAAAAATATGATCCCAATATCCCATCTTGTTGTAATAGGAAATTATCGCGTACTATATGGAATATTGTTCTATGACCTAGAAAATTAATTTTAATTTTTCCCAATGTCAATATTACCTTATCACTTAGTCACAATATTTCACTTCTTTTATTATTATATTTATATTATTAGTATTATTTCTATTCTTTTTATTAATATCATTGTGCAAATTATTTTGTTATACATGATTTTGTTGTTATGTATATAATTTCTCTGACTTTCACTATTCTGTGCATTTTCTCATTTATAATTTTGCCAATTTCAGCGAGGAGGAGCGAGGAGTGGTATTTTTACAGTAATTTTTAGCAAACTTGGCATGTCAATACTTCATGTCTAGTTGTTATATTGACTCGTCTAACCTTTCTAAATTATGGCAAATTTTTTATTTCGTCAATCTGGAATCATTAAGATCAAATCACATTTAGTTAAGCAAAAGAAAAATTAAGCATTAATATAAGAAAGTATCTCTGTTAAAACAAACTTAAAAACATAATGCAACTCAAAATAAAATAATATTGATTATAAAACTTTATTTTATACCGAATCAACTAATTATTATATTTTAATATTTTTTTATTAATTTTGCACGTTCGCGTCGTCTACTACAGTCGTATTAGCCTTACTGTGAGAAAATTCTGAATAATTTATGGAATATACTGTGGATATGCAAAGATTTCTTTAACCCATCAACAAATTTGTTTTGAAAGAAATTTCTGTTACAATTCGCACGTTGTAATACACCTGTTTAAACCACCGTGTAATCAGTACAGTAAACCAATAAAGTATAAAGCAACTAATATGTGGGTGATACGAAATTATCATGCACTATATTCTGAGATAGCAGTTATTTACCGTATATTTAGTTGATGATGTAATTCGAGCCATTATATGAAGCTACAATAATTTATGTAAAAGATCCAGAAAAGAAGGAATTTCTGCATTGATCTTGATGAAAAATGTCCCTGAAAATTTAGTTGGTGCTATCGGAGTGGTTTATTTAAAAACCAGGCATAACCGGTATAGCCATACAACTTCAGGGATATTTCGTTGTAGCAAGGAATAAAAGTCGGATATAACTGCATAAACTTTGCAAAATACTTTCCGATCACTGACATACGTCAAAAGAATGTTCGTATCATAAATTATGACCGGTACTTCCTATAAGTCTAAGATCGTAGGTAATGAACGTAATTTCGGCGAAATAAAATGTCAACGTGTAAGATAATACCCCAGGTCACACGTAATCAACATCATTTCGTGGACAAATTGTATCAATCACAATTCCTGTACAGGTCATGACCAATGGTCAAGTACAGGTCGATAAGTTAAGCAATTAAATAAGACCCAAGGTCAGATCATCGTCAAGTCATATCACGATGAGGCCACTTTTGGTCTAGGAGTGAGGAAAGGACAGAACCCGTGTAGCTAAACTACTGGCGTGACATTAGATTAAAATTTTTTAAACTAATTTGACTTTAGATAAAAGTATTATTTCAATTTTATAATTTCAACATTTAAATAGATTAATTCAGCGCTGAATGTAGATAATAATTATTACTTATAGTAAATAGACAAATAAGTTTAGACATGACTTTATATAATGACTATAATTCCTTGATAAATCAATTTGTTTGTTTAATAGACATATTAAATAACCGAATTATAACATGCATTTCAATGTAATTTTACTATCAGTTACTTTTGACTCAAATTCATTCGATTCTTAATGCCATGAATTTAAATTTATACATTTTGTTGTGACCGTTCAGGTAGAATACTGAAATAAAACTCATCGCTACTTATTCATTTATGTGTAATTATTTATTGTTATTATATTAAATTGTTATATCCGAACATAACAGTATATTTCAGAAGTTGCGAAAATTGTATATATAAATATAAACTTTATTTTTTAGATTACTTATGAAGTCAGTCGCTTATGTATGTATTATTTATAATTATAAGTTATTCAATTTCAAAAGCGTAATAATTATTTCTGTATGTAAAAATGTAAGTTATTATATAATTCGTAAAACAAAAATATGTATAAAGAATAATGGAGTTATCAGCGTGAGAACAACCATATGATGCTAGTCTGACTCAGTGAGAAATTTTTTTGCATCTTCGTGTATTAGATTTAGCACAAATTAATTCGACAATGAATTTAACAATTCTTTAGTCCTGAATATTTATTGATGAAAGTTTGACTATATAGGGCGGAATATTTTATTTTAACAAAATAATTTTAGATAATTTTTGTATACGTATATTATTATCAAAAAATTTTACTTTTATATATTTATATTTTAAAATGTGTGAAATAATATTTCAGTAATGAGATATTTATGTTTAACATTTTATCAGAATTTAACCAATAATGTTAATAATATACAATATAAATGCTAAATTTAGGAAATATGAAAATTCAGATTAAGTATTTTTAATATTGTTCGTGAATTAATATTTAAAGATTGTTTTTCTTTCATAATTTCTTCATTTAAAAGTAATTTGATGAGAATTGAATTTATGCATGAGAATTGAATAAAATATTATGATTTTGTAATACATTGATTGCATAAACGGGAATAGAAGCATTTGTTCTATTCTATTTTTCATTCTATTGAATGAATAATTATTTGATGAAATCCTTATATAGTAATAAGATTCTAATTAAGTGGAATTTTTTATTAAATTAATGATTTATTTAATTCACTTTTTAGAATAATTGGCAGTTTCGTATAATAAATGAGAATTATATATTAGTGAAACGTTGATAGCTTAGTGATAAAATATTTCATATATACAATTGCATTGCATATATTATGGGAG
>JABFQC010004571.1:0-12529 GCA_022817085.1 Psilanteris sp. ZL-2020
AAGTGACTTATTTAAGTCACGGGCTGTCTTAATATACAATATTGTGCATTAGATTAAGACATTTAGGCGTCTTACTTAAGTCGCTTTGTGTCTTAAATAGGACACTTTTATTATATATTTTTTAGCAGTGACGATTGTTTTTTTACTTGGCCGAAATAGAAAACCTAAGAAAACAAAACGTTTGCGTTATATGTCAACGGTTTTAAAAAATATATATATGTCATTATCAGTGATGCCAGTTTTTAGCTCTCTGTAAGAGAGATTTATCCCACAATGATCCTACAATAATATAACAATATTATTTTCCCTCTGGTGTTTCTGCCTCATTTTACCTGGCAACACTGGTCATTATAGAAAAAAAAATTATCAGATTTAGTTCATCCTTTTCATCAACTTCGACAACAAAAATAGTAATATGTAACCAAACACCTGATTGACAATAAAGTTTTCTAATAAGATAATTAAAGGTTAAAGGTTGACAACTTTATTGTCAAATTTAGACAATTGTGTTTACCGTTGATACACTTGTTTTTTCAGATAACGCTATTTGTATGTGTATGTTTAGATTCTTATTCTTGATGTTTGTAAAAGGTTTCTCGAACGTTGATGTTTTGTTGCGACACTTGCACGAATGCGGGATTTGTCCCAGAAACTCTAGACCGGTGCAACTTATAGGTGAATGTGTCAATGGCACATTTATGCAAAAGGAATAGAAATGAGGTATCGCAGATTGAGCTTCTGGAAGTGACACTGAATGTGTCAGAAGTGTTGATTGAATTGCAAAGAAATGCACTCCACGCTTGCTTACAAATTCATTCATTCAAAAGTCCTCAAATTTCATCGGACTAATTCCGATGTTGCATCTTCACCCATACGACGTCTTCGTCTACGCGCAATGAAAAGTAAATAATCACCATAATGGATGGTGACTTGTAAACAACTTCTTCAATTTGAACTTTTTATATCGATTTTATTACCGTTGAGTCAGTGTTGTTCATTCATGTATAAGTGAATTTCTTATACTACTTATATATATATATATATATAATAATTATATATATGTATATATATATAAATTTAGCAGGCGGTATTTTTGAATATCAAAAAATATAGCAACAGGATAAAATGTATCAACTGGCATATATCTGTGTTCAAGTTTTTGAATACTTCATTCAATGGAGAACTACATTGGTGGCGCCCTTAGGACCTCGAATTTCTGGTTTAGTTAAATTTTTAAAGGGTGGGGATTAGGGGACGAAACCTCCTTTCCCCCGCAAGCCTTACCGAAGGGAGGCCGAGGGCCGCCCGAGGCTACCTCAACCCAATTTTTGCGAAAAAAAACCATTTTGCACACTCGTAGACCATATCCGTTTACACCGGAGGGTAATGTATAGTGTAATGTAATGTATAGTGTGTTCTGTGTGTATATTTTGTAATTTTAGTTAATTAGATATGGAAATGAGGAATAAATGATTGCAATAACATTATTATGTTTATTTCAATAACATCACAATAAATAATAAGTAGAACAACATTAATCAAGGTATTTTATTTTATCAACCATATGTCAGAATGTTTTACACGTTCTTTATTTCTACAATACGCATGGTTGTAAAAATATAGGATTCGTGTAATTAAGGTACCATATTCGGTTAAAATAAAAAATGAGTTGTTTGTTGAGTTTAATAGCACATTATATTTGAAACAACAGAACGATTTTTAATAAATCTGTTTGGTTATTAAAAGTATACAAAGTACATTATTACGGAATAATTACAGCAAGAACAAAGTATATAGAAAAATAGCCTTATATTTAATTAATTTTACCATATTGATTTACAACACTGGCATAAAGAACATTTTCATGATTAATTACATTTAATCACCTCATATCGCGTACAGTAAAATATAATGATTTTAGTTTCTCAGTGTATATAGAACATTTCAATTAATTATACTTATGATAATGTTTATGGAATTTAAGACCGGTAAGGATTATATTATTTTATTTTGTTTCTTCATATATCCCAGCACTGTTGTTCATTTTACTACTGAAAAATATAAAACTGAGAATGAATTGAAATTTTATTTCAAAATTAAGAATACGTCTTCAATGATCTAGCATAAACAATTATTGTGAAAATTAAAAATAAAACTATAATTACCTTGTAAGCAGAAAAATATTGCTTTATTGAAAAACCTTTGGTAATTTAATATTTTTGTATGAAAAAAATTTGTATAGGTTTTTTTTATTTTATTTTATTTGTATAGGAAACCGAAACAGTTTATAAAGAAATAAGAATATATATTATATTTGTATGACTTTAACATATATATTTATTAATTTCAGTTTTTACACTCAGAAATGAACGTACGACTTTAACATAAAAACTTATATAACTGTTAAAAATACGCAACGTTATTTTGCGACGCATATTTAAGCATTACATATTTTCTAAACTAAGTATTACTATTTAATCAATAAAAATATTATAATTTAAATAATAATAGTTAATTATAATGATAATTCAGATATAAATACTTACCAGAATAATACCATCCTGAAATTAAATTCCCACCGTGTTATTATAAATTGTTGATATCGACAATAATTTCTTATTACAAACATAGATATATAGTTGAAATACTTATTTATATAGCCAAATCGGATATTCAATTTTCTTTCCTGTAAGGTAATCGTGTTAATTAAAATAAATCCAACATCCTTAAATTCTTTTGAAGCAAGTATAATATATACTTATTCGTGCGGACAACCAAACATTGCTCTCCATGGAAATGAATCTGAAAAGGTGAATCCGAGAAAATTGTTGCTACGGCGCCTTAGTAGCGGTTGAATCCAGTCCAACTTGAGACAATTATTATGCAACCCTGTGACACGATAATGCGTCCCTCATACGTTAAGCACGCTTCGCAGGGACATCATTAATATGCAATATAGGACACCGTTGATGACCCGATTCGGTCATCTTTAAGGTATAGCTCTATTAATGTCTCATTATGCCCTTAACGATTATTGGCAAGGAAATAGCGTGACTCTAATAGAACCTACCTTTTCGAGCGCGCAACTAAATTTAGTCCATCAAAATGTCCCCAGAATCAAATCAACAATTTTGAATATCCCTATAATATAGTTTGCTCATAATTACGTAGCTCGAAAAGTGCACGGCTAATTCGATGCAATTAAGACGACTATAAAGTCAATTGGCAGTCGCATCCATTTCACCGCAATTTCATGAATCGCGATGAACAGCCATAAGAAGCTAATTCGTTAAATAAATCATCGTATACGTACCTGATTTTAGTGCAACTGTATAATGAAATGCAACACTCGGTAGTGTGATTACCCTGGGAATGGGAAATGTAATAACTGTTGTAACGTCACAGTGATATAGCTTTTTATATTAATTATGTATAATGTGTATGTAGCAGATATGAGTTCTGCGGAAAAAAACAATATAATAATAATAATGATATTAATAACGATAATTTTTGTCGTAACTTATGGTTGTCTTTCCGCCACGTCGGACACGAATTTTGGACATAACTTTGGATTTGAAATATTGAAAAATACTGATTCCCAATATTAACTTAGAAATGCTCGATTCCAATAAAAATATAATAACAAATGCAACGTTATTGAAATTGTTTTGCTTGTAAATCTAGTGAAAAACCTTACGTGGAATTTTAATGTTTTTATTATTTTAATGAATTTCAATTGTTACTTTTTGTTGCGTTTATACTTATAAAAAATAATTTTTTGAACTTTTTTGTGTTATTATAACTTGTTTTCTGGTTATTATATAAATTCAAAATTCTATTTCATACATAAAATTGTGTCTTTATGAAATGTTTTCGAAGACTGGGTAGTATATGAACATATATATTATATATTACAAAA
Source organism: Psilanteris sp. ZL-2020 (assembly GCA_022817085.1). NCBI lineage: Eukaryota > Metazoa > Arthropoda > Insecta > Hymenoptera > Scelionidae > Psilanteris > Psilanteris sp. ZL-2020. The sequence continues at coordinate 3,920 of JABFQC010004571.1, forward strand.
ATTGTTTGTTATTTGATGGTGAGTTTAAAAATTTCTGGTTTAAATTGATTTATGCTGTTAGGAACTATTATTCGAATAAAATTTCGGAATAATTTTTATTATTGTTACTGGTTTTATTTTAACCCGTCAAATTTATCATTAACCCTACAAGTACCCCCCTACTGGAAAAAAATTAAATTAAATTTGTATATTATTGAAACATAATTGTTATAACGTAGTTTTAAGCTTACTTATGATAAATATTCAAGTTAAAAATATATTTAAGATAAAAATCTTTTTCGGTATGCCGAATTTAAAAAGTTCTCAAAATGGCAGTATATTTTTTTTCTACGAAGCTGCCTGCTATTACCGTCCTGTGACCTTTATTTTTAAACACTAAATAGGGCGGGTCCCTATTCTATGGTTTGGTATATATACATATACGGATGTACGTGTATGCGTACGTGTGCGCGGATGCGTATATATTACATTTAGTTAGTAATGATAAATAAACACCAGAACGGCATTGCATTATTTAATAAAGTAAACTGAATTTCACTTCCTAATCAGTGAAATAATATTTCAACGTATATATAAATAAATAATGAAATAATGTATAAAATATATATCGAAAATAATTTGTATAATAATAATATTGATGATGAATAATAGCAATAACGAGTAATCATGTGTAATGTAACTATTAAAAATTGTTCAAATTTAGTTAATATATTCTGGACCCGAATCTGTATCAAATAATATCGTATGTTCAATATTGCTTTACACCCCAACCCCATATCCAACGAAAGCGCAATAATTTTGTCACGACTGAATGGCTCCTTCGAAAATATTCAAATGCCTAACAACGTATAATACCCGGAATCGGAATTTATGACCATACGCGCGCGTAATAATCTTATGTTTCAATTAGTGAATTAATTTGTTTAAATAATCGAATATATCAAATTTAATAAAAAATTGAAACTATTGTTATCATATAAATAATTAATTTTATAAAATACTTAAATTGGTTAATATAATGATGTTTATCATTTTTAATAAATATATTATGTTGATTAAATGCATAAGGGTCGCGATTAATAATTTAACAAAATATAATTGTTTCTTAAAACAACAAAGATACATTTTCTTTACTTAAATAGCCTTTCTTTATTAGTTATTAATTTTTTATTAGAAAGCGCTCCATTATAAATTTAGGGAGCATGTTGTTTGAATTACTACAATAAAATCCACAGTTATGCTTCTTTGTTAGTGTCCCGATCCAGTTAACACATGCAAATGATAATATCAAAATTTTCCATATGTTTCCGCGTATATGGTCGATTGTCACAAATTTGAAACTTGCATACAGTTGAAACTCACGCTATTTATTTGTTTCGATTATTTTACCATAAGCAATAGTAGACTGTGCTACTTCGAATACAAAAATCGATTAAAAAACGCAAGGATTTTGTTCAAACAATACACCATTCACGAAACAATAAATGTAATAAAAGTACGCCTGATAACTGTAAATTATACAAAGACAATGACCTTCCGTCTGTAAACAAAACATTGGCTAAAGATATATTTATAATAACGATAATACAAATATAAATAATAGAAAACTCGATACAAGTATTATGCAATACTATAATAAATATATCGCGAAAGTAGTTAGCGCGGCGATTTAAAATATTCCGACATTAACATAAAAAATCACTTCGCGAGTTACAAAATAATAATTGATTATTCCCCTATAATTTTACATTTCCGACAAAATTATTAAGCGCCGTGAACGTCACAAGTATAATTTGCATTTCAAAAAACATTTAAATATTCCCGCCGTTCGGTAAAACAACTGCGCATCGTTTATATGGCGTCACCTTGCACACGAGCGTTAGAACATAATGATTATTATGACAAGTTATGTTTTTGTAGTATGTTAATTCCGCGTTTGCGTTTCGTCGTGTTGTCATAGGTAACAAACAGGCAACCATAAATAATGACCGAGCGATTTTTGTTTAACAAAATTTCTGTGAGGAGTGTACGCGATAATCGAATGGCACACGCAAAACGGGCGATTGCACGGCCTAGCGTTTGAACCAAATTTTTGTTCATAAATCTGTGTCAAATTGTTGCAGGTAAATAGATATTAAATACAGACGAAAAGATGGGTGAGAAGACGTTCAACCTAACGTGGAACAATCATCTGGCGAATTTATCGGGCCTGTTCGAGGGATTGTACAAAAGTGGCGCTTTGACCGACACAACACTCGCGTGCCAAGGAGGGTCTTTAAGAGCGCACAGACTTGTGTTGGCGGCATGCAGTCCATTTTTCGAACGAGTCTTTAAAGAACATTATGGAGATCAACCCATTCTAATATTAAAGAGTGAGTTTATGCAACGAATGTAGTACGCCCAGGGCTGTTTCTACGACTAATCAATATCGCCTGTCGACCTTCCCTCCGTTTATAAAACACAATTTTTACTTGCTTTGCAATGGGCGTTGTCTTGTAAACAATTGCTCTTACACACGTCTAATTATATCTCTAATGATGCTTATGTTATTTTTTTTTATTTTATATATTAGTACACAAATCTCATATTGTAAGTTGAATGATGTAAAGGCTTAAGAAAATAAATGAATTTAAAAATATAATTTTAAGCGATGATATTATATATATATATATTTATTTATATACTGGTGTATAATTCAAGTAAGATTTGTGGATATTCTTATTATATTATATATATATACAAACAACAAAAGAACATTTTTCAGAATATAATTTAAAAAAAAAATATTAGAAAAGTATATATATTATATAGAGTATGTTTCAATATTTACTTTAAGTAATGCAAGCAGATATACATCCTTATCAAACTTATATTAATTTATATTTTTATCTTTTACTAGCGCAGCAATTTCAGTACTTAAAGTAAATTCTGGAATGTACCCATATTAATATTTAATATTAATTATTCACGGGACAAAATATTACTTCAATATAAGAAATACAAATTTTTTCTACTGAGAGGAATAACGTTTAATGCGAAATAAATATTTTTTTAATATCTAAAGAATATGAAGAATTTCATTTATATTTCAGAAAACTTATTTAAACATTTATATATATGTATATAGAGTATTTATGTATATATAGCAGAAAATAAATGTTTTTATATATATTTACAAGTATATATACAAATACCCTATAAGCAAAAATATTTATTTAATATTTCTATAATGTTCTACAAACATAATATATGTAGAATATTTTATGGATATTAAATAAATATTTTTGCTTATAGAGCATGTATATGACAAATTTCATAAGATTGTACATACAAACAAAATTTATTGTAATTAATGTTATATTTTTCTTTTGTAGGTGTATCTGTAGAAGAAATGGAATGCCTACTGGATTTCATGTACCGAGGATCTATAGATGTTGCTGAGGAACATTTGGGATCGCTGATTAAAACTGCTACAGATTTGGAAATTCGAGGACTTTCCGGGGACTGTGGTAACGAAATAAGGACTCCTTATACAAGAATGCAAAAGTGCAATACTGAAACTAGAGTGCATAATACAGAGTACAAAAAAGATAATGCTTATCAGTCAAAACAACCAAGGTTAGATTTAATGGAGACATCAATTAAAATGGAAGAAATAGAAGTTGAAGATGATCCAATGGTTATGGAAAGTCATGAAGGAAGTTTCGAAGAAACTTTGATGGCTTCAGAAGAAAATGTACATAATTTCATTTACTCAATGTACATGAAGTTTCATACATTGAAATTCAATGAATTGTAATTAGATAAATAATAACAATTTTGTAAAAAAAAAAAAATTCGCTTTACAATTGTAATATTTAAAATATTATTTTATTAACTATTATTGTTCTTAATACAAAATTGTTTACCATTAAGTATGTCAATTAAGTACACTATTTAGACTCGTTGAAATTAAGTGCTTGAAACTTCATGCGCATTTTCTATTTATATATTTCAATTCAAATTTATTTATCATTTGAGACTTGCATTAATAGATTTCTGTTTCTGTTTAGAATTTGTTTTAAAATTACGTACTGGTATTACTCAAGTGTAGAATTGTAGATAAACTATTCGGCTTGTTACAATACATGTTAGGATTTTTAGTAAGTACAATTAAATTAATGTAATAATTTGTAATTTTATTGCAGAAGAGTGCACCAATATCGATGTACAATCGTGAAACAAGGTACAAAGGTCAGAAGCGGGTTGCTGTCGGACGCATCATAAGAAGTCATGACCAAATGGAGGCGAGATCAAGAGGAGACGTTGCATTAAGTAGCGAACTCAAACACGAATTAAGTTTTAATGGCGCGTCGTCGGATCCAACAGTACCAGCTATACAAATGAATGAAGAGGATCCTGACCAAGATGAAAATGTGGTAAGTCAGTCTAAATTGGTTTACAAGTAATAGGCAACTGGATTAGTAACACACAATAAAGTAAAGTTCAATTGCTCGTTTCAAAGTTAAAATAAAAAAGTGATATTTGGTTTAGTTTTTGCATATTATAATTTAGTAGCAATTTTGAATGTGTACCAAACTATTTCAATTACATACTTTATAACAAATTTAGAAACTATGTTGTATTTTACAAATATTCATACAGATCATTATCCTGCAGAGGTAAACTTTTTGTTTAACCCTCAGACGAGAGCAAGGTGGTGTGCATACACACTTAAAACGTGTTTATGTGGATTATAAAAGGAAAAATCTTTTATTCCGTTTCTTGTTGTTAATTCTATTATCTTTATTTTTATTTCATATAAATTTGTCATTGGAATATATGTAATGTCAAAGCAAGCAACGTGTGCTCTCTTCACTTTTTTCAATTATTATCTAATATTAAGTATCAAATTTACTGACTAATACAATTAATTATAAATGAAAAATAAAAGTAAGATCATTAGAACCCTTAAGCAACATTAGTATTCCATGAGTCAAATCAACAAAATAAAGTTTTATAATTACTAAATTTATTTTCAAAATGTTAATTACTTTATTTTTATGAACTTTTTAATAGTCCGCCATAAATATAGATAATTAAACATATGTTTATATGTCAAGATAACGCGTTTGTAATTTGTTAGAAGTATAACTTCAAATCAGTTTTCATTTAAATAAAATAAGTTCTGATTTAAATAACAAAATACAAATACAACCCTATACTCATTGATTGTAGTGTCACTTTTATGATGGATCTTTTCATTAGAGCATGTTTATTACTTGATATATTTATGGTAGGAAATTAAATTATATATATAAGGTATATAATCTTAATCACGTGTCTTCTAATCTTAATACGTATACCAAATTCATATAATACACATTTATAAATGTTTAGGTAATGTATCATATTTTACATACCAAAAAAAATATTTAATAGGACATACGTAATTTTATATCTCTCACCTTTCGTAAAAATCCTATTATCCTTACAAAAGAGCATAATAAATTCTTAGAGAAAATAAATACTTAACATTACTTTAGTTGAGAATTATCTTATTGCAATAATTTGCTTTATATTTCTTTAATGGAATGATTGAATGAATGATTTAAATGCGAGAAAGATCTGAAAAATAATTCAGCGTGATATTTTTCGTACACAATACTACATAATGAAAATCAATTTTCACACGGATCGACTATTTATGATTATAAAACATCACGCATTATAGAATAAGTAGATGAATTAGTAATTGCAGAAATGATGATCATTAACAGTAAAATATACTGCTAGTTGAAGCGAATAATACTTTGACTAGATTGAAAATTACAAATAGAGCGAGGAATATCTAAAAACTAAATAAGCTGGAATTGGTGTACCTAATGGTATTGGCAAATATATCTTAATCTTAATTGAAATTATATGACCCAACATTATGTTATTCATATAAGAATATGAATATGTAAACATTAAACTGATGGAAATAATATATATATATAGATAGATATATAAAAGTATTCAATAAAAACAACCAAATAGAGGCTTTAAAGATATCGAATATTTAGAACCGAAGAATAGATCAAAGAAATGAAGTGGAAATTCAAATCAAATACAAGTTTATGTATATGAGTATACAAGGGATGTACAGATTGAAAGTATTAATACTAACTATAATTTTTAAATTGTTAATAATAAATAGCTTTAATAAGATAGTATTTATTTGCCTAGAATACAACTATTACAATAAATAATCATAAAATCTAAGAAATATTTTCTAATACTTACTTTTTCAAATCACAAATTTCTGATATTAAATTATATTTGTATTCAAAGTCCAGTATTTCTACAAAAGTCTATATGAAATTATCACCAAAATTATGTCAACTTTATTCTAAAAACATTGATAGAGTAAACAAACTTCTATATTGAGTTCTATATTTTATAAGCCAGTATTAGGCAATTTTCCTATGAAAACTGATTATACCTACTTATATGATTAATTATATCTTAGATGGGAAGCAGGAATTTAGAACCCTTTGATGATAGATTTCTAAAATGATATCTACATTGAGAAAGTTATATTATGTCAAGAACAGGTCAAATAATGTGTACCTTAAATTAGTCAATATTGTATAATCTTTATTATTTAGAACATTACTATATTTTAACCAATCATATTGCTGAACTTCTTTATCTTAACCAGTCAGTGATCTCACCATCCTAATTGTACAATGCAATTTTCTCTTTGTACTTATCAGTGTGATAATGCGCTTATCATTAATTAATTTCAGTATTCAAATTATGATTGGGCTTAGGTTATGCGGCGTCTACATAATTTTCAATAATCCATCAATTTTATATATTGAAATTGTTTTCTAAAAGTTGTAAAATGAATATGTTTTATAATGAATGAGTGTTATACGGCATGTTTGTAACGACTGACGTTTATAAGATTGTATAATTACGTTAAGAATATAATGAATAAATATTTATATACCAATTTGTAATAATGAATTAGGTAATGGTAATGGTTTATATTCGTTTTGTTCTTCTTATATGCTTACTCTATTATAAGTAGTTTCAATTTCAAAGAACTTATTTTGTACATCAAGTTCATTTTATTTTCAACAATTGTTTAATTATAATTATTTATAAAATAATAAACAACTAAAAGATTTGTCCTTTGATTAGTAAGTTAGTTCTTCAATGGTATATACTTATTAGAACAATGTTCTATTAATTGTTAACAATGAATAAAAGAATATTTATAATTGATGAAGACGATTAAGCATTATTTTATAAAGAATAATAATTTATAATCAAATTGTTAATTCGTTAGTATGTGAATTCAAGGTTTGAAAATTTATTTAAATGTAATGATTTTTCATAAACATATTTTCAACAAAATTATATACTTGAATTCCACATATTTACAATATATATATATTGAAAAATGTTTATAATGGTGTGTTTGTGATATATAATTTATATAAATCTTTATGATGACACTTTTTAGTTTGAATAAAACAACTTCTGTATTGTTTATAATAATAAGATAGACGAATTTAGAATTATTAAAAATTGTTTGCATATATTATATTGCACAAATTGTAACTTATACTCAATATGTACTTTTTATTATATTATTTAATTTAATATATATTTTACAAAATTACGCTCAAAGATTATAATAGGCTGATCCATATTTTCATGTTTATGTATTGTGTACTATGTAGGTTGATGGAACAACTATTTTCACAAAATATTAAAAATAATACTTTGTACTAATTATTTTATATATAATTATTATTATTATTATTTATATTTATTTATTTGTATTTGAGCTGTGCAGTGTTTTTGACTTAAAAATAATAAAAATTGTAAACGAATTATTATGCATAAATTTATAAAATTTATAGATTATTGGAGTAAGTCACTTCTTATTTATTATTAAATACACTACAATCATGAAAAAGTAACAATTAATCACTGAAAATTAATATATGTTAAGTTTAATCTATTTTTATGTGAAGTTTTAATAAAACAGTATCTCGCCACGTTGGATTCAAAATTATGCATAGTATGTATAAATTAATATTATATTATTGATATATATTATATCGTTATATATTAATAATTAATAATTTTAATTAATTATATTCTAATTATTAGTTAACGTTATTCATCGATTAAATTATATCAGTATTATGTAATACACACTTGAGATTCGAACCTTCGTGTCGTATAGAAGTGTCGACTCTAACCACTGAGCCACCGCGATTTACATCAATTTTATATATACAATGATGTTTGGCTGGTTGTTAATAATAATTATTTGTTCAAGATTAATTAAGAACAATTAAAAATGAAAATTTAAAAGAAAATCAAAACAATACTTTTATCAACGCTTGATCGAATATTTCATACACTCAGAAAAATTAAACTTAGAAAAGTACTGTTTATAACACTAATTTGGCGACATTAAAATAAAATCCTAAAAATTACTGTTTATAATAGCATTATACTAAAAAATAGAAGAAACATTTGTTATGAAAAACAGTATTTTTACAAGGAAAAACAGTAATTTTTAAGGTTTTACTTTAATGTCTCCAAATTAGTATTATAAAC
>JABFQC010004572.1:0-12524 GCA_022817085.1 Psilanteris sp. ZL-2020
CATATATTGTATTGTAAAATATAATATTTATTACAACATGAATGAAATATTACAATATAAAAATATATAATATTTAAAATAATATATTATTTATTTTTAAATAATAATAAAATATAAATTTATAATAATTTAAAAACAAATATTTTACTTATTGTATTTGAAAGTGTTTGTTTTAACAATAATTAAACCAATACATAATTTCATTTATGTATTACAATGTATATAATTAATTTTAAAATGTATACAAATCATATGGTAAATATTAAATGAATTATAAATGCCTGCATTGATTCATTCAAATATATTAATTTCTGAAAATTATTTAATTTGAATATTTGCATATAACAACGTAGAATAGTAAATTAAAAATAAAAAGATCACTTTTCAGTGAGTTGTTTTAAATTATGATAATTACCATAATTATTTTAATTATAAAATTATAATTATATTTAAATAAATACAGACGTTAATTAATATATTCAAATAATTAATTCAATGTTGTTTATTAAAAATATATAACATTAACATTCTTTAAAAATATTACTTTATTTTATATAAATATAAATTATATTTTATTTTAACTTTATTTAAAAATTTGATCATATTACAATGCACTACATTTTATTATAAAAAAACATTTAAAATTAAAAGAGAAAAGTAAAGATTTATAGATAAAAATATAAATAAAAATATATATATAGTTAAAAGAAACATTACCTCCTTGTTGTAAACCCAAACTTGATTTCCACCCATACCGTGACAGCGCACAATTTTCACAGGTCCGATAGGATTTGCTGCATCAAGGCACAAGTCGTCTGACATTATCTGCTGCCTTTTAGTATAAGCGAACACCTGGAAAATCAAATACAAATTAGGATTTCGTAAATACGTATTTTATTTAATGCGGTTTCAATGTTATATGCCACGTTCAATCATAAAATACACGTATTTATCTGTAGTGTACGAACAAAAATGTAATTTGATAATGAATGTAAAATTTGATTATTCGATTAATCCGATGGACTGCGGTTATTTGCATTAATGTGATACACAAATTTTACATGTAATCAGATACAATTATCTATGAAATAATGTTAATACGAGCCCGTGTAGATCTACGATGCGCAGTCATAAATTTTGATTAAATTGATACACATGTGTAATATTGAATATGATTCTTGATTTTATAAGATCAAGTAGCATAAATGTCAATGTTGTTAACAAAAATGTATATTCATATTATATTTCCTATTAAAAGTAAAAATTATATTGAATAATTATATAAAATTCAACTCAAATTATTATTTTTATATTATTTAATAATAATTCAATGTTAAACGTAAAATTTGAACTATTAAATTGTAATATATATTACAAGTAATAAAATTAATTTTTATTACAAAGCAAATGAATGTAAATCATATATATTTTGTTAAATGATATATTAATTGATTGTGATTGCGTATTTAAATAAATTTCAAGTTACTTATGAAAATATACATAATTTTTTAAAATATCCGTAATTAAATTTGCAGTTAGAATTTTTTTATTTGAGAGATATTTATTTATTTTGTATAATTATAGTAGTAACGATTTATAATATCTCCAAGTATGTATATAATGTATAGAAATCTTACAAATTACCGTCTTATTTTAATGGAATGAATATATATTATAAATGTAAAGAGCAAGGAAAAATCATCGATGTAGATATCCTCTGTTGCAAGAATGTAATTACTGTATCCAAGGTTATTCATTCGACTTAATTTTATTCTTAATATGGTCATCCGATCTTTTTACATTCAGAAAATATCTCCCAACAATTACTATTGATAATTTTTAGTTTTATATTTAATATGAATGTATTTAAATTGATATAATAATTATTTACATTGATTATGTTAATTGTATTTTAGAGATATATTTGATTATATAGTAATAGTTAGTATCCGACGAAAGCCATCTATTTTAATATTACCAATTAAATGCAATTAATATGTGGAAATATATATAATTCTAATGTATAATTATGTATTATTATTACTATTATTAAATTATAAATAGAAATTATTAAACATAATCTTAATAATATATAAATACAATTTTCTTTATTACTTGCATCAATCAATAATTATATAAATATTGCAAATATACTTGAAAATGGAACAATCATTTTATAACATATCCAAGAAAAAATGACAACTCCCTTTCAGCAGATATAAGAACCTTGTAAATTGAATCAACCTCTTGACAAATCACTTCAATTGACGTGCGCTCATAATTGATCAAAATATATTGCACTCTGTCGATGAAATCATCATGAAATAAAAAATAAATAAATACAGCTCAATCTTTGATTTTACGAAGTTAAATGAAAATAATTAATTAAACATTTATTTATTATTATTAACACAATGTAATACAAAATTATAATATTATCCACTGAGTGTATTATTATTATTGTTGTTGTTATTATAAGTATAAACGATATTAAATCCCATAAAATTAAAATATACTACTTTTATTCAATTAATATGTGTATTTTTAAAATTGATAATACAAAAATGTTTCAATAAACCTTTGAGAAATTATTATAATTTCTTATTGTATATTAATATGTATGTGAATAAGCAAAAACAGTTATTGCGTATTTACAATTATAATTTATTTTTTAATCAAATTTGAAAATATGAACACTTTATTCTGAATAATCAATATCGAACCACATTATATCATGACCGTTTATTCGGTTACTTTATTTGCAGATTTATAATTCAAAATGTTTATTTTATCATCAATAAAATTATTTATTTCGTGAATATATAATAATTAATAATTAATTCATTAAATACCGTGATGGAAAATTTATAACTCAATGTTATATCAATGCAATTCGCCAAAAATAGAGTTTATATGATGCATTAAACGGAAATCGTTATTTTCATTTAAATCAACGTTAACCCTATTGCTGTAAAATATGCAGTTTGTTTTAGAAAAGCCCCACTTCGTTTATGTGATTCTATTAAAGCATTATGTTCTGAAATTATATCAACAAACAATATTTTGTTGAAAACATAAAATAATACACGCAGAAAAATAAGCAGTAGACACAACAAGAACCCCGGTCAGATTTACTAGTATTCTAGTTACTATAGCAACTTGTAACTGACCGGGAATCTTGTTGTGTCTGCGATCATTTGTCTCCATGTAATTTTCACAAAATTTACAAAGTTCTTATATTTTTTAACAATATAAAATACTTTTGATGTGTTATTTTGATGTGTTATATGTTACTGTTTTTTTTTTTCATTATACGTTATCTTATTGATCCATGATTTAATATCCTAAATTTACTCGCGTTCTGTTTTTTATGACTATGTATCTTTCTATAAATAAAAATAAAATTTAAATTTGTATATCTAACATCCTCTAAAGTAAAAAGCGTGCGAATTAAATAAATTCCATCATTAAATTCAGTAAGAGTATACTGAAAAAAATAATATTACAAATTTAACCAAACTAGATAATAAAAGTAGGAAAAATAGGTAAAAATATAAATAATATGATAAATTATTGTCCGAAAATTCTAAAAACTGTCAAATATTATCAAATAATTGGTAAATACCATGATATTGTCTAATATTATTTCCATTTTTGCTCACTTTTCCTCCTTTTATTATCTAGTTTGGTCAAATTTGTAATATTACTTTTTTCAGTGTATATTGCGTTTTCACTAATACGTATATAAGATTAGTTAACATATCTGATATATCATTACTCTATCATTAATCTACAACTGATCTCTGTGAGTTGACCAATATTTGAAACCTATTGTCTGACGGTGACCCTACTGACGCTACTGACCTGATTGCCACCAAGCCCATGGCAGTAACTGATGCCGACGACCTCGCCGGCCTTACGACCCATTGTATCCAGACAGTTTCGCGACTCAACGTTCTTCACGTCGCCCAGGTAGTAGTAATCGAGAGGCATCGGCGACTCCGGGTAGATGTTCTCCAGATACCAGCGGAAGCTCTTACACTTGAGTCGTTCTCGCAACTTCTTTCGCTCGGACACATCGCCGACGTCGACATTACGGGCTCCTGAAATTTCGAAAAAAAAACGTCAGAAGGCTCGTCCATCCCTCATCGCCTGACTCGTCCTTGTTTTGCGTATTTCTTTTCGTTTTCGTGCAAACTTTTCGTTCTTTTGCGATGCAGTGCCATCTATCAACAAATGCGACGGTGCTCCGAGTGCCAGGAACAAGTGAATTCGTGCGCTTGAAGAAAATAACCGAGTGGAATTACGTCGTTTAAATTAAGGCGAAACACTCAGGCTTTTTGTCCTTTCATGTTTGTTCTGGTTTTTCGGCGAAACGACGCCACGTCAGTTACCCCGATGCCATAATTAAGTCATCGCGGTGGATTAAAGCGTTATGATTTTAGCTATTTAATTGTCTTCGCGTGCTTATTTATTATTACGTTATATTATCAGCGTCTTTCAATTGAAATGTCAATTAAATGCGCTCGGAAATAATTGTTTTTGAAGATTTAACTGAATGCGCTTGAAATCAATTTTGCTTTAATAGATAAGAGATAATGAGATTTTCAAGTGTGTAAATAGGACTTCGAGTTATTTTACATCTTGATTTTCATCCCGATATAGCCGGTGGTTAAGTCTTTTTCGCAGATGTAGATAATTAATTTTTTTCCCTTGATTTCAGGCATTCACCGAGATTGTCCGTTCTAGTTGACTACAAAATGTAATTAACGATAACGCGGATGCATCACGGTCAATCGTATTTAAAATATCTTTTTAAAAGTTGAATTTTCATAAGTATATTTTGCGGATTACGTTAATTGATTAATATTTTGTTTGTAATATTTTATGGATCCGAGGATAATTAACTTTTTGACGATGAAAATACAATGAGAAACGCGAATAAATGATTTACTTTGTTGTAAGGAATTTCTTTGTCGGATAAATGCAAGTTGTTTCGTTTTAATTAAGTTTTGATACAAGTTTTTTGGGTGATTTTGAATCATGATAGTTAATATTTTATGAAATATATATACAATTGTTTACAGTTATACGGTAGACGTGTAACACGGAAACCAAATAAAAAGAGCAAATTGACACAGCGCTAAATATTATTTATATTAGCACACTTAATGAACCTAAATATAGACTTTTCATATCAATAATAAATATTTACTTTTAATTGAATTATATTTTATATATATTCTACCCTTAACTAATTAATTTGTGCAATTGTAAGATTTCTCTCATATTTATAAACAATTACATGTATATTTATATTTAAGTCAAATTAATTATCCATTAACATATATGCAAATTAAATTAATATCAACTAATTGATTTATCCAATTTGAAATTAATATAATTATAAATCATATAATAAATAATCATACGTACGTTCATGATCGAATAACACGCTTCAAATGTCACTCAAATGAGGACATGGAAATATTATTAAACATTTAATACCCAATTCTAAATTACAAGAACAAATCTAAACATATATTATGATATATATAAGCTTAATATTTAAACGAAACAAATTGCATTTTTATTTTAAATCAATTCTATTCGAGCTAATAACATCGTTAAATTTGAACGAAATATCAGAGATACATCTGTAAACTTTATGAATTTCTGTTGAATGTACCCCGTCTGGTACGTTTAATTAATGAAGTACTTAAGTTTATATCAAAATACGTTTGTAACTGAACACTGAATCGTGACTAAACATAAAAACGATTCTATATAACGATGACGACATATTTTGCTAACAAACATCAAATCGCGGATATGCGTCAATCGAATTTACTTTATAGCTTTGTCGGTAAACCAGAAATCTGTAACACCGAGCGCCACCTATGCAACCGAGCGTTTTATTGACAAATTTCATAGTGCTTGTACAAGATATTTGTATGGGACTGTTGGTGAATAGCCCTAAACTGAAGCAAAATGTCGAAGCTAGAGAGATTAGTTAAAATAAAACCAAAAAAAAGACCAAAAAAACCAGGGAGCAAGTGTGTTAAGTGGCGATGATGAAACGTGAGTTCGGTTCAAGTCGGAGTTACGTGTAACGGGTATCTGATAAAAGCAGAGAAAGAAAAAGAATTAAAGCGAGATAAAAAGAATAAAGCAAAGAACACACGCCGAGAACAAGCAGGCGGTTGACATGCCGGATAGTCGTGCAGAGTCACAGGGATTTACGTTTGTACGTGCGGATGCCAGGCAGTCTGTCATTCATTATTTCCGATTCTATCGAGAGCACATAGAGTTCTACGTTCTAACGGTTTTTCTTCTTCCTCTCAAATGGATGCATTTTTATCATTTTTTATGCGACTCATTACCATCATTAATATTATCTACTTTTTATGTATTATTTCTTTCCTTATATATAGCTTTGTACATTATATACAGGTTAAAAGAGAACGATTTGTTTGATTTAACCAAAAAAACGCTCATTCTATTCGTTATGTTTGAATCACGTTTTCAATATTAAACTTCAAATTCTGTTAAAGATGGCTTTCTTTATTGACGATGGGCCGTGAGTTTGTTTGATATTTGTACTTAATTTATTATTTCTGTTTAGAATTATGAGAAAAATGTCGAATAATGAAATGAGTGAACAAGTGCTCGGCTAGATAAATTGAATAATAACTTTTATTATTATTATTATTATTGTATATGTGTTTGATTGTATATACATATATACAATCATAAGTGCATAAGTTATAGATTCATATTGTTCCGATAAACTGGATGCTGCACGTAAGAAAAAGTTATATCGTAAATTGCTATACTTCTAGCATTCTAAGGATATTTCAGTTAATGTTACGGAAATTACTATACCTTTTTTGTAGCAAACTTTCTTATATGATATTGTACTGTGCAAAAATTGTATAACAATTTTTACAATATCTTGCAGTAAAAAGTACTGTATTATATTACAAAAGTTACTTTAGTATAGTGTAGTAATTTTGCATTGTTTTTGTTTCGATATCCATGGAATGCCAGACTTATACACAGAAAGAAATAATCCTGCAAACTTTACCAGACAATATTGTAAACATCGGATAAAGGGAAAAAATGTAAATAAATACCTGAAAATATTATTATTTTTATCAGATTTTATGGTAATTGTTACCACATTTATTGAAGTTTTAACCATAATTTATCATATTTGTTTACATTTTTTCCCTTTATCCCATGTTTACAATATCGTATGGTAAAATTTGCAGGATTATTTCTTTCAGTGTAGTAATGTTTAATATAACTTTTGTCTACGTGTGTCGTATTTGAAAGATAATTGATTTATTTGACGAACAAAGTAGTTATATTTTTTATATCACGGAAAATGAAGTTAATTTGAGAAAAGTGAACTGGTTAAACAGACCAAATCCTTCTCTAAATGATTTATAAGCTAACGAGACTGAAGTGTTCAAAACATTGTTGCATTTTTTATAAACGTGATACATTTTTAACATTTCCGTTGGTATTTCAATGCGATATTAATTCATTTTAATAATTTGCTTCGCGCTGAAAATATGTATTAAAAAATGTCGTGGTATATGTAATTTATCTTTACGGTACAACAACATTTAAAGCAGTGTATACGCGAATTAATAATTCAGAGCAAAGTAATGTCAGAGCGTCACGTATTCTTACCAGAAGGATTGAAAAACCGGGGATTAAAAAATCATCTGATTTATAATTGATCGGGTTATTTTTTCAGATTGCTAAATGTTAAATAATCTTTAATTAAAAAATAACAAACGAAGGTTATTAAACGAATAGTATTAAATGATACAACAGGGATCGCGATTCTTGTATAATTTTTGCCATTCGACGGTCCAAAATGCAACAAAGTTTATATTTAAAAGAACTGTAATTGCCCTGTGCAGTTGATCTTTTTTACAGATAATTGTTCGAACATGGAATGTCCAGTGTAACAAATAATTTATACAAATATATTCATATTTATACAGAAATATGAAATCAAAATAACTGATCGCAAAATCGTCGGTGAATTTGGCGCGTGTATCAAAGTTAGATAATAGACGCGTTATAACGAAAAAAAAAAGTTTAATTGCAATATAATATTTGATTATATAATCAGTGCAACGTATCTAAAGGCTCGTAAAAATGACAAATGAAATCAAGCGAAATAATATGCAAACGAGGTAAATGATTGAAAATACATTACTGTGGAATGTATAATATTGCACTCCTCTTGCCGGAATAATGCCTTGCTTTATAGCCAGTTATTAAAATACAAAAACCAAATAGATCTATCTTTCAGGTCCTCGCATTATATATTAAAAAATGCATAATTTATATAATGAAAAAATTAATTCAAACAATTTCAAACATGAATAAAAGATATAACGACAATCTGTGTCTTGTATCAATGAATTCAGACTTTTATATTAAAACGGTAATTAATCGATATGGAATGCACACTATTTGTATAAGTATATTGACATATAAATGGGATATAACGTTATCCACATTCTTAACTCTGTTCCTGGCGTGACTAGCTTTGTATTATTATGCATTGTCAGAATTTGATAATTATACAATAAAATAATACAATAAAAAATGACGGACCGTACTTTTGAATGAAAACCAAAACCAAAACACAAGCGCGGACAAGAAAGGACTGCGACTCAATTTCGATTATCATTTTACGACGGATTTTTGTGTTTTGCGATTATTTATTTGTCTTTCACGTGATCAGAAGGCGCGTTCTTTTACGTTCGAGTTAAATATCAGTTTATACCAAAGCCGAACGCTTTCAAGTAAAGAAAACTCATTAATTAGATAAGACAAAACCAACATTCCTACTTAGTGCACTCAGCGAAATGTTTCCATACAAATTACTGCTTTAAGCCCTGGATAAAAACAACCGGAAGAATTCTATCCAGTTATTGAACAAAACTATAATGTACAAACGTTCGTTCTCGTTTGCAACACTCAAAAGCCGTACAATTTTGAACGAGCCTCTCCTCGCGGCAAACCAAAAAACGAAGCGCAGTAAATTGAATAGAAACATTCGTCCGCGGTGTGTCAAAGAAGAAAATGGCGTTTCCCGATCAACCGCAGAAGACAAGTTGCTAGTTAATCGCGACCAGGCGTTGGATGTTCCAAAAATCAAACTGAAAACATTGAAACTGTACAATTATGTATATATATATATATATATATATACACCGTCTAACGAATAAATACACAAACGTCATAAACAAACATTAACAGACCGTTTGGAACTCTATTGGTCTCGGGCGTGAATTCTACCTGGATTAATGTTGTAATAGAAGTATTTCCATTGGTCCAACCAAACTTCCGCGAGACGGGCATTGTTGTGGTTGACTATCTTGCTGGTACCACCGGGGAAAGTGTACGGGGTCGACTTACGAAACACATGCCCGACATGCGAGCACGTCGCTATTTCCAACGTGCCACCACACATCCATATCTAACCAACTCAAATCGTGTTAGTACGTTAGCAGACGTAGAAGTTAGCCTAACATTAAACGAACTCGGAATAATATAACGTCGCTGACGCTTGTGCGATTATACGCGCGTAATTAAGGGGTTCGAGGGGTCCAAAGGGTGGGGGCGGTGGTTGCGATCGAATCTGGCGCACCGTCCTTCCGCTAATGCCTGCAATGCTAATTAATGGACATAACAAAACATCGTAACAAGCGCATCGTTAGTCAGTTAAATGGATGAGTGGTTAAGACAAAAGATTTTTGTTGTTTAACCCTTTGCGGGGTTTTTTGCGAAGTACCTTAAGAATCGCTTACTCCGATTGGTTATTCTTATTAATACGTTTGCAAATGATTAATTATTAATGATAAAAAGGCAATGCAGGTTATCAGATGTTACTGTAATTATAGTACGGTTTCTTATCAATCGTTTTCTATTCGTTATTGATCTTTAGGTGAGGATGCGAGGCGCGTTTAAAATAATCAGAGCCACGCTTGAAACTCGGCAGCGAGTTTGAAATTCGTGTTTAAGTTGGGCGCGGTTAATTTTTTGCTTTTTCAATTCAGTCAGCATGCGTATGACGCGGATCGTACAGCCGCCATCTGTGTGTTTAAAATTTTGAAACTTTTTTATTATTAATATTTATTGACCGTGGTTGCGTATGTTTAGCAAAATTTACTTTGGGTTTACATACACGTGTTCAACTGAAATTGACTTTTTCTGCGCATTTCAACTGTCTACATTTCTGTCAATGGTACTGTAATATTTTGAAATGCACTGTTCTGACGTTAATTTAAATACGAGTTAAATCTATTCATTGTTTCCAATAATAGGATCAATTAAAACAATAACATTATACTGCCTTTTACACAAAACTGCATCCTCACCTGCTCATCATTCATTAATTTTTGAATACAATTTGGACAAGTTCAAATCCCCAATCTGTCATCAAGAATCCAAATGCGTCTATCAGATACCCGTCAAAAATAGTTTGTTAATGCTACTTTAACTAGTCTGAATGATACAATAGCATGAAAAAGAAAAAAAAACAAGAAGAGTCAGTTTGTTAATAATTCTTTGTCAGAATATACGCACATTCATACACACAAATGTCAAAATGAATGAATTTTATCTGAATTGCTACCATACGAAATAACGATGCATACAAAATTGCCATACGTACTGACAAATTGAAAGCGAAAAAGTTATCACTGATACAATAATTGTTCGTTGCAGCGTCAGTACACGCTTTATACTTTTGACTTGACACAACTAATAAATAATCACAATTTGCAAGATACAATGTCAATTCGCGTAGTTAAGTTTGCATCTCTTTATACGTTTATTCACGTCGACATTTCCTACCCTTCGTTTTCAATTTCTGCCAAAAAAAATGCAATTTTAAATATTTGACTTTCCTTGGTACATAATTTAAAACGATAAAGAAGAGGGGAAAAAAACAAGACACGTTGAAAGACTTATATTCGATTCTGGCTGAAATTGGGGCGCATTAAGCAAAATTTGACGTAAAAGCACATTCGACAAACAGCGTTATCTCTAACCTGGGTTCATCGCATAGTAAAAGTCTCTCCACTCATCCATCCAGACTTCGGCGACACGAGCTGCGTTGTGTAGCACGATCTTGCTAACTCCTCCGGGAAACGTGTACGGACTCTTGTCCCGGAAAACATGTCCCACTCGGGAACACGGACTGATTTCTAAAATACCGCCGCATTGCCACACCTATAAGGAACTAGCTAATTTACACAAGAATACATAACGCGCGACACTTGATCCATAAAATATGATTTCCTATATAATGTTATGCATTGTTCAAAATGTAGGTGAACGGTGGATTCAAAAATACTTTTATGCTTCTTTGCAGTACTTTTGCGTCCCTTTTACGACGATAAACAAATTACTTAACAAAACTGTCTTTAACGTGCGCAAACTGTTCGACAATAATTGTTTTGCGATTGCGATTGCAATTTTAATACTTAATGTTTAACAACAAATCGATAACGTTAACGGTTCACATCGATATTACGTTTAAAGCGGAATTTTTGGAATAATTATGATTGCGTGGTTCGTTCATTTTTATGCATATGTTTAATGAACAGTCTGCAATTGTAATTCGTAATGGTCGCAACATTTTTTTTTTTTTTATTTCAATGAGAAAATAACTAATTTACACTTTCAATTAACTTTTTAATTAAACGAAATTTTAATTTTGTTTACAATTTTTAAACGCAGTCGTGAAAATTGTAGCCTAAAATACAGTTTCCTCGCCATATTGCGTTTTAATTATACCATTTTTTGCATTTAACTTGAAAGCGTTTTTTGTTTCTCAACAAACGTATCACTCGTGTGTTCAAATATATTAAACCTTTTTTTAAACACATTTAACTGTCCCCTTCATTATTTATTCATAGTATTAATTTATTTATTTTAAAAACTTATTTTAGTATATTTTAT
This sequence comes from Psilanteris sp. ZL-2020, assembly GCA_022817085.1. Classification (NCBI taxonomy): domain Eukaryota; kingdom Metazoa; phylum Arthropoda; class Insecta; order Hymenoptera; family Scelionidae; genus Psilanteris; species Psilanteris sp. ZL-2020. Next base: position 12,001 of record JABFQC010004572.1, read on the forward strand.
TTGTAAATTTGTAATTCCAAGTTTCTGATTTTCATTGAAATAATAATTCATTTGAGACAGCACTCACTCTGAATAATAAATAAATCTAATGCATACTATAATGCATAAACAGGATAAATCTATATTATAGTCACTTTAAGTGACACAGAGTATGACACCTGCAGACAGTTTATTATTATTGTAAATATGCATAAGAATGTAACTATTATGATTCTTAAATGAAACGCCACGAATTTATACATTTATATCCAACAAAACAGTTGCTTCCAACAAACGCTAATCTGCATGTGATATTGATTTGTTGCTTTTCCTTAATAACGGTTTTCATTTTAGTTTTATTAAACAAATTTGTTTATCGTCTGATGAAAGCGCTACTTTTGAATTATGTATCAAGGATACTAAAGAAGGATTTCGATTACTTCAGCGTAAATGAATAGTATCTTTCTGTTGAAAGTTATACATCAAGTTTGGTTTAAAGGGTACTTCGCTATTGTTGTGTCTATTAAATTACAATGTTTCATTAT
>JABFQC010004573.1:0-12524 GCA_022817085.1 Psilanteris sp. ZL-2020
GCCGAAGGCCGCCCGATGCGCTCAGCCATATTTTCTACGCAAAAACAATTTTTGCACACCCGTAGTTATGGAGCCCGAAAGTGGCGGGTCCCATTAAGCACCGGCTGACATGATTATATATATTGTTGTGATATACAAAATTATATTAGTCAACTTTATTTTAGTTTGATATGATATCTATCTATATTGATATGATAATGATATCTAAATACGATAATAATAAAGTAATTTGCTTTTGTAATAAGATAAAACGATTTTGTTTTTCAAGAAATGTAATGTAATTCATTGATCAAACGAATTTGTTAATTATCGGATATATAATATCTTTTTATGACTTTTGTCACAGAAAGTTTTTAAAAAATGTTTGAAACAAATGTTACTATACTTTTTCGTGCAATCAAAATTTGAAGGTACAATTCAATTTCAGATTTAAATTTTCACAGCTGATGAACTCTCGTCCTCGATCCACACTTAATAAGAAAAGTTTAATTAGTAAACAATTGAATAGATTGAGCAATTGATAAGTACAAAATTGTGTTATGTTGAACAATTGTCAAATCTCATTTATTTTGTAAATGAAATTTCTTAAAATAACAAAAAGAAATATGATTATAAATAATATATATATGAAATATGATTATAAATATAATCACATTTTCTTTAAAATGATTTATATAAAATGAAGTATATTTTATTCTAAAAAAAGGATATAACTTTCACGTATACAGTTATATTAATAAAACTATAAGCAATATTGTTTAATAAAAGTATTTTCTTGTTCTGAAATCAGGAAATATTCTTATGAAGACTATAAATTTATCAATAATATTTATACTATTAACGGGACAAAATATTGTTTTTCAAATTTTAATCGTAGTTGAAACTTGTAATCAAATATTTATACGTTTCATATTACAAAAGCAATTCTTACGTGTTATTACTTTTTACGTGATTCACGTCAAATTTGTAAAAGTGTAAAATATAAAATATAAATATTGTTTTAGTGCAGTTAATAGTAAAAAAATCAATACTAATTTGACACATTAAATGATATTACTTAGTAATTTAACATTTTTAACAATTTGTAAATTACTTTAATTACTTGAATATGCTAAATTTAGTATACACAGTGGTTCATTATATATATACATATATGCATACTAAGAGTTACGTAATTAATTTCATGAGCATTTTTGATAATTACTAAATATTGTTTATATTTCAAAACGTACATCTTTATTAATTCTAATAAATTTTGCAAAGAATTTATACAACGTTAAATGCAATTTTAACTTAATCTTAATAAAAAGCATTTAAAGATAAATTATTTGCTTAAGTCACGCAAGTATACTAAACGTCTAACTCTTTAACTACTTAAATTTCAGATAATACAGTTAACAATGTTTTATTAATTACATTTTTTATCGCTGTATACTTTCAGGCATGATGATGATTATTATTAATAAAGTTTCTTTAAATTTGTATAATAAAAATTGTGTCATTATACTACAAAAGGTTCATCATTACATTCATATATTTATAGAAATTTATTATTTCGTATAACATTAAACAGTACATAAATAATTAAGTTAAAATTAACTATCATCTAATACTGACATATATTGCCACTATAAAGTTTATAATAAACGGAATACACTTTCAATATTCAACACGGTACAGTAAGATTAATTTTTCAATTCGTTGTTATTTAATACTTATGAATTGTAGTTTCACATTTAACATATTTACATTGTTTGATAGTAAATAAACTGTATTTATTTTATTATTATTATTTATTATTATATTTATTTACAAATTAGTATAATAATTATTGAATAATGCAATTTTGAAAAAACCTTTGCATTCTATACGCAGAAACATGTTTTAGACAGTTAACGAATTTGAATAGATATTTAATTCGACATTTTTTTCTCTCGGTGTGGTAATCTTCACAGATTACCACGTCGGAATAGTTGTAGAATCAACAAATTTTTCAAATTTCAATATAATTTATTTATATGTTAATGTATTGACGTTACCATATATACAGAAAAATGTTCCGTTAAAAATTACTGAAAAGTCAGTAAATATTATTAAAAATACAGTAACTCACGGACAAAACAAAAATTCAATCAGAAAATACCAATTTTTGACTGTAAACATTGATGAATTTTCGGTATATATTTACAAACATTCATCAATGTTTACTAAAAAATTCGATAATTTCTCACTGAAATTTTAATTTGCCCGTGAATTACTGTGTTTTTAATAATATTTACGGAACTTTCAGTAATTTTTAATGCAAAATTTTTCTGCGTGTACAAAATTGTATTTCGTGACAATAAGTGAAAGTAATCTTCTAAGATTACAATAAGAATAATTAATAAAATAATTTCAAAATATAATCATTTTTCATGCTACTAGCGTAAAAAGTGCTACTTTTCGTGCCCGTATTCAGTCGCGAAATAACCGGTCTAAACAGATAGCGTGCGTCCGTATTCACATATCGCATGCGCGCGAATTACGAATTCTCAGAGTGTTTATATGCATCACGTTATTTGTTATGTTTTCTTCTTTTTTGTGTGCCCTCTAATATTATCTATCATCTAAAGTACAAAATTTATTAAACACAAATTTATCTATCTATCTAAAGCACAAAAAGCAAAAATTTTGTCATACCTAAACTCTAAATTCATTTCACATTAAATAATTAACCTCATTAAAATTAATTTAATTCAATTTCAAATGTTAAGTTTTAATTGCTAAAAGTGACAATGTCATTAAAAATACTTACACCCATTAGAGTGGTGGATTAAATTTTTTTCAAATAAAATGATCGATTTGATAGTTTTATGAATATTTACGAGTTTTCTCTATCTTGCCAATCTTTATCCAAATTTCACGAATCAACAAATTTGCTTTGACGCTTTTTGTAATTATTCTAACAATTATTAACAATTACTGAACATGAGATTCAGTTTATTTGTTTCGAAACAATGCCAATGTTTAATTAGACATTGATTAAAAGGTAACAAATAATGCTTATAACAACAAATCTTTAACTCAACAGAAAGAAATAAGTAATATCCTAAAATACATGTATTGCATTTTAAGCTGAATTTATTAATCTCGCAAATACATTGTCTTTCATGTAAAAATGTTTATTTAAAAATATAATATAAAATAAATAATATAATTTTTTTTTCATATATAATAGCACTTTTACCAATAATTGTAATACAAGAGTAAATAAATATTTAAATAATCGTTGAGTATAAAATATTTTATCGATACATATAAAACATTTATCATTCAAACTTAAGTAAATATTTATTTAAGCACTAATACAGATAGATACACCGATATTGTTTTCTTTATTAGATATGTTTATTTACTAGTTTTTAGATATTTCATTCATCAACAATTACTAATTGTTATTATTTAATTAAAATAAGTCATAAATAGGGTTGAATTAAAATATTATATTAATATACCGAACAAAAGAGGATATATCTTTATATAAGGAATGTCGAAAAATATATTCTTTCTTTTAAAAAATATAAATCAATTCTTCTATCTTTGAATTGTTCTATCAATTCATATTAAGATACTTTATAAATATTATGATACATTTTATGTTTCGTTATCATAGTGTTCTTACGGTCTTATGAACGTAATATGCAAAATTATGACAATTTTAGCGCTAAAATACTTTATAATTTACGCATTATCTTATAATGTTGATGATTCATTCAATTTATAACGTTGATAATGTAAACTATTTGGAAATATTTATAATATAATATTCACAATCTACGTGTGGTTTTATGGGAATCTTTAGATTTACGATGGTGAAGAAATACATATTTAACGACACAGCAGAAACAATACAAATGGCCCAATATTGTCCCAGTACTGGCACCGGAGTTGCCAGTATTATTATAATTGTAAACCGACCTAGGCCCAGTAATGTACCATCGTTGGAGTGATAACGTCGGCCCAGTACTGTTACCAGTATCCTACCAGTACTGGTTTCCGAACTTTTCAGTATTGATTTTGATCTGGCACATTATTAGTATTGTATTATACTATATAATACAAAATGCCATGCCTGGCTCGACTCTGGCACTCTACTGGTTGCAAATTTTGACCAAGTCTGGTTCAGCTCAGTTTTGCTGCTATTTCGGTTGTTAACCGTAGTGTGGCCAATACTGGCACAAATATGGTTGCCATAATCTGATAACCAGCGCTGTGCCAGAATTGGGCCATTTGTTTAACTCCGGCATAGTTCTGCTGATATTGATGGTTTGGTAATTATGGCCAGTCTTTAATATCGTATGGTGTTTTACAGGAAATTAATGGTCCTTGGAAAAATGAAGAGTTAATTGTACAATAAATTCATAACGCGTCGCAACGACTTAGTCCCGTCGAGTGCATTAAACCAATAATTCTCTTCCGGTGGAACTTTCGAAAAGTAATTCGAAAATTAAATATCTTCTTTCTGATTAACTGAAAACGATTTCAACAAATCTCCCATACATATATATATATATATATATATTAATCGTCTATTGTTTGAAGTTGTCGAAGCGGCGTTTAAATTTTTTTGTTCATTATTAATCCTATAAACTAATTACTTATAAATCGATAAAAGCCTTTGTTTATTGTGAAATAGTTGCAATAATATTTTATAAGCTTTCTTATAATCTATCGTTATTGCTTGGCTTATCTGAAAAAAAGAAGATATGTATTTTTTACGCAGAGAATTCTAAAATGTTCAAATAACTACGGACTACTTTGATTCTCTCCACAATTGGCTTACGAAAAAGTGTCTAATAATCCGCAGGATCACGATTTGTTTATGGACGAGTTTCTTTAGTAAACGTGTGCTTTTGTCGTTTTTGCATGACCGAGAAAAACCAATATCACGTGAAATGTCGACGGAACAAAACAACGATGTAATTTTCCGAGATATCGACGCTTGGTACAATATTTTTTGCAAATCTGCTTCGTTTTCTTGTCTTTCGTTCTTTCGCCCCTTTTATTCGTTTATTTGTGTTATATTTCGATTATGATGATTTTGTTCTCACACATTTATGAAACAGTCAAGGATATAAGCGTAACGTTAACAATCGAGTAAGGTCAAGTATTTTGATATATGTTAATCAGTAATAATTATTTCAGTGCGTAAACTTCTAAAAATATGCTAACTCAAACGGGGCTTGAATAATGATCACATATTATAATTTTATTGAGAAAGATGCGCGTGATGTATTTACGTAGTTTGAATGTGATTATAACGGGGAAAACTTTCGTGGAACGAGATTTATTGCACGATTTTTATTGATCATACTTTTTAATAGAATTGAATTTTATAAATAATGAGCTCTCACAATCCTAGAATTTAATTTTAATTATATATTTACAGTAGATATAAATCACGTTCTAATATTAAACGTTGGTCTATTTTTTATGGATGTACATCATTTTCTATGAAGTCAATTTCACAGTTCTGCAATATATCATAAAACTAATTCCTTTTAAACTCGTTGACATTAACAAATTAAACATTTTTTTAAATTTGTTTAAGTCTAGGAATAATTTACGTAATATTCAAATATTTATACATTCCAAAATATATATTGTATTTGTTCGGTTAAATAACATTATAACAAAATTATTCTTCGGATAAAACCTCGACGGTTTCGATCATTCTATTTGCCTCCCGAGTACGATGAAATTGATCACGTATAATTTCCGTCTGACATACTTGAACATATGGGACAATAAATGATAGCTTTCATTAACTCTAACCATGATTTTTATGGGTTCGAAACTTATTTAATCTAATTCTCGATAAATTAAGATAGTATTACTTTTCTGACAAGTACTAATGACATTTATTTGCAAGTGCACAGCATTTTAAGAATAATCACACCGTCACTTTGGAATCCAATATTCATTAAATATGTTGTTATAAAAAAATTTATCACGTAAATTTTTGTGCAAGTTTTTTATTAGCTATTTGAAAATGCATAATTTTGTTACTTAAGATTTTGCACTTTTATTTATGCAAATAAAAAAATGGAAGAAAAAATAAATTTAAATATTCTTATTTAATTTAAATGAGGAAACAAATAAATTTATTTTATTTAATAAAACTAACTTCGTTCGCAATAAAAAAGCAACAAATGCAAATTAACGTAATCAGTTCTAGCAAAGTAATATTAAAAAACAACATTGCTCGGAGTTTTGCAAAAATTGTATTCAAATAAAATTTACCCGTAAAAGGGTATTTTTAACTCATTCAGAAACTTTCTTACTTATCTCCTTTACTCGTACGTTTTATATTGCGACGCCTACACCTTAAACGCTTGATTCAACTGAGATTATTATTCCACTACGATTATGTTTTACCGCTGCAGGCGTTTTCGTTTGCAACATCGAAATCTCCAAGCTTTTTACCGCATAATTTAACAAAGCAACACCTGTATGAAAATTCTATATGGTAAAAAGAAATGTAGTTGCACTAACAAAAATGTGACGAAGCTCTGTACCAAGAAATTGTCCAAATATTTAAGCATAGAAATTGCGGTTTATTTTCTTTTGGAAATGCAATATATATATATATATATATATATATCATACATTTAAACCTGTTAAATGAAATTGGAAATTAGATAAAACTACATCTTTCACTACACTTAATCAAACATAAATATACATAAGACGAACAAGTATAATGTGTATTAGAATTTTAAAAATAAAATTATAGTAATAAATTAAAGAAACAAGAATTAATAATACTTTTGATAGATTGTTAATAAGTGGTTAATATTTTACATTTATATATTATTAGTGTCAAATATTGTGAAGAGACATATATTTATATCAATTATCAGTATAATGGTATTAACATTATCTCCATAAAACGTCTGCATAACATTGTTAAAAATTATGATCCTTTTGTGAAACACTTGTTTATGTCAAAAGCTCCATCTGTCGTCAGGTTTATTAGTATGGCAGTGCCTTATATGCTGTGTTAAGATATATTGTTCAGATTATCGATCGGGTGACCGGATTGGGGGTATCCATGGGTATTATTCTTCTTTATTTGATGATATTTATTGTAGAGGAAATATGTGTTTCTCACGCTTGAAAGAGTTTCAAATACAAATTATCATCCCGCATTGAGACCGCAGAAATATTTTAAATACATAAAGTAATTTTAATTTCATTCAATTGTCACTGAATTATCGTGATATAATTTAAATTTAAACTTTAAATTAAAATGTATTTTTCTGTTAAATGTTTTACAAAATAAAACTTCATGCTATTTTAATTATATCATTTTATGATATGATATGATTTAACATGTTTGCAATAAATATAAATATATTATAATATTTTTTTTATTTTAGTCAAAACCAACTTTTAAAATTATTACAAATAATTTACCACTAGTTACAGAAGCTTGCTATGTTCTTTGTACCGGCGCGTAGCAATTATTTAAGAGAAACAAAAGAGAAGACAATAAGTATTCTAACTAATACTTTATTCATCGACTAGTGGTTACAACACTATTAACAAGAGGTTCGAAGGTCTTCTTTCATCGCGGAACAATGTTTTAAGATGAAATACGAAGCCCTCGATTTAGCAGTTCATAAAGCAAGGTAAAAGATTATCGAATTTAGTGGAAACGGTCAAAGTGAAAAGCTTTTTTCAAGCGAAAATCTCAGCTCTGAAAAGATAAAGTATTCCCGTAAAAACTGCTCAAATTTTTAAAATACATTGCACTTTTCTGCCAGGTATCACAGTGAATATCAAATATTTATGTGTAAATTATGCCGTATCATATACGCCGCATAAAATTAATAACATTTTTGAAATAAAAAATATATATATAAATAATATAAATATTTAAATATGTAATACGTTATATTGTAATTATATTAAATTAAAAGAATAATTTTTTAAAGACTAAATTTAACTTTTGTATAACTAAATGTTGTAAAAGTGATATGAGTCATGAATAGTCAGACATGGTAAAATCATACCCCAACACATAGACATAACACCCCCACCCCCACCCCCAGAAAACACTATAGTAAAAATAAATTAATGAGGGGTAGTGTGGAATTTCGATTTATGTTGAGAAGATATTCAAAAATTTTTAAAATTATTTATTTTTAAAAACAAGAAAATTGTTTTAATAGTTTATTTGTTAAATGTATAGTTAAATTTAACTTAACTATAAAATAATACTTTATTTGTTATATTTAAATTTCGTTTTCATGACGTATTATTTTTATTCATAATTATATTGTTTTTTGTATGAAATTTAAATTTATAATCTGAAATTTTTCTTATCGTAAAAATATTAAAATCTTAAAAATACTATATGTTTCAAGGGTGGGGTAGATAAACGCTAGAAGTTGTACGAGTCAATAACGCAACCCATGGGGATATTAATTTGAATCAGTCAATTAATCACAATGAAAAAAAATTATAACATTCTTAGAATTTTTATTACGCTTGTATGTAAAGAATTAAAACAAGGTTTTTATTTTTTACTTTTTTCATTTCATATATGAATGTAGAAATATAATATAATATTCATAATTTTAAATTTTTTTTTTAATTATAATATTATATAGATTATATAGATTTAAATTTAGTATGGTTTAATTTGTATAAACAACGATTTTTTAATTTACATGGATTCGAACCGCGGGAAATCTATAATTAAATTAATTTTATTCTACCGTTGAGTTATAATTTAACTAATGATGATTGTCACCTCTAATTTATTCGTATGTATCATATATACACATTTTTCTACTACACAAATCTGTATAAAATATAAAATAACATAATTACACACCCATTGTGATCCAATCATGTTCTATAACATTATATTTAAATAAATTAATAATTAATATTTTTTAATTTCTGTATTTAATTCATAACTCATAATAATTTTAGATATAATAGTATAAGTATATTTTTACTATAGTTTTTTAATATATTATTCGTTACAATATAATTCCAAGCAATCGTTTATATAATCGAATGAAATGTATTAACGGCTAATTCAGAATTTAATCGTTTCTCTCTATTTATAGTCGAACCTTCATTTATATGCCTTATTTAATAATACATATGTTGCAATATTCTTAATTACTACTATAAAATCATTTAATTATAGAAAATATCAACAATTAAGAATTTATTTATGACTAATAGAAAATTTGTAGTAATATCGAAATGTAAAATTTTAACAAACATATTATGTTTTCCATTAATTCAAGGAAGGTTTTAATGGCTTACATCATTACCATAACAGTTGACGAGATGTCATCAATTATATGACTGCTCAATGGAATCGAATACACTTTCATTAGTATTTCGCAACAGCCACGTTAAGCAGTAGCACGTTATATCAATTAATGTTTTTACGTTACGTTGAATTAATCTAATCAAAATATATACGGGTTAATAATACATCATTCTTGTTGATATAATGTAACAATTAATGTTGTAAATATAAATACAAGAAATTAAATACAAATTTAATAATTATAGTTATGTAATGAAATATCAATTTCGCACTACCAAAACAAAACAATTTGTTTGTTATAATATCACCATCAAAATGTCAAGTTTGAAACAGCCATTTTATTAGGAACGTTATTATCAGAAACAGAATAATAATATTAATCATTAGTATTATTTCCGTTTTATGTTTTTTAAGTTCTTACTTAAACAGTAAATTTTTTAAACGTAAATAAAGAAATTATATATTACTAATATATTCAAATTAATGGTATATATAATTTTGTCTTAATAGTACTATTCACTTGAAAAATGTATAAATATATACCTCTTATATCTATATATGAAGTTAAATTGATATAAAATTAGTTAAATCAAACTATAATGAATAAATGAGAGAATCGAGGCGCGTAAATAAAATTATACGAATTTATTGTATGCTTACTTTTACTTACCTTACGTTAACGTATTTACGTTCCTAATGAATTTCAATATATAATTTAAGTATAAAACACTGAACACATGTCCGAATTAAATTGAAGACTGTTAGAAAGTTTCGATCAATGAATATACTACAGGGAGACTCGTTGCTTTCGATGCGAAAGTTACATTTTTTTATTTTATACCGCCAAGGTGAAATAATTGAATAAAGTTTCGAAAAGGAATATCCAAAGCTATATTTCATGAGCGGATTCTTCGTAAATGTGTTTTTCAGACACCATGTGTTTTAGTTTTACTTGCGTATATATCCGAAGGTTTGAATAAAAGCCCTTGAGTTTCTTCGTTCACCCTCAGGTGTACGAGTGGGATCTGTGTGATTTATGTGCACAGGAAACATATGATACGGTCGGTAAGAGACGCTTGTCGCCTTTGCTATTCAAGATCGCATCATCCCAATACACGTGTCATCGCTTGGAATCATGCAAACATAATATTATAACATCCTCGATTTCTTCTTATACAACACAGTGTTATATTAAAATGTGCGAAAAAATAAATTTCACGTATAATAAGGAATGCCATTTTCAATTGCAACTAGTGCCATTCATTTGTGACGTTTGAAGATTAAAAAACTAGACACAAAAATAAAATGAGGTAATAAATGATAACAAAGAAATTTTCTTTGAATGGAAAAGAAGGATAAAAACCAAGTTCAATTTTCTTTATGAGAAAGAGTTATACATTTCTGTGACATAGATGCAATTGGCAATACAACTGCTGTGACGCCACTTCGTTACCTTTTGAATTATATTACATTCCTTCAACAGTATACAAAGTTACGTAAATAAATTCGAATGGTTTGAGTTTCTTGAAATCTTGTACTTTGTACAATTTACAGTGAGAATTGTGCAGCCTTAGTAGTCGATTTACATAAACCATTGGTTAAAATTTTACAGCAGATTAATATACAAATTTGAAACAAATTTAAAGTTACAGCGTAGTATTTGCGATACTTTTCTGGGAGCAAAATGTATGATCAACATTAACTTTAAAAATGTACAATACTTTGAACTCGCGAAAAATTGTTCCTGTAAAATTTGTCGCGTGTTTTTTAATGTGTTGTAATATGCGTGTTTATATACAACTGAAAAAGGAACATTTTTAATTATTTCAAATTGATACTTATAAGTATTCCAAATAGTTTCACATTGTCAGTATTTAATAAATATCATCGTATGAAAGACACTTCTCGAACATTTGGTTTTTCAGGGTTTTATGTATCTTTTGAAAGTTATATATTTATTTTATTTGATTAGTTTATATATATATATATATATATATACATTTGTTTTATGTGTTATGGTTAAATGAAATTTTTTAATCTCATAGATTACTGGCAAAAATAAACAATGAAATTTTTAGATTCTGAAATAATAATAATCAATTGTTTAATTTAAATATTGAAGTAATTAATTTTGAGAGATAAAATTATTGTTACTTACAGATTTAAATTTTTTTATAATAAATTAAAAAAATATTATATATACAAACAAAGTATAAACAAATACATTTATTACTAACCATAACTTTATATTTCTTTTCTTTGTTTAACGTATACAATATCCATTTTTATTTTGTGCCAAAACAGTAACATCTTGAATCTAAATAACTTGTATTTTAAGAATAAGATTTTATAAGGTTTTCGACTTATTTTTGTATGAAAAATCGAATGAGTTAATATAGTAATATAACACGTTTTATTAGTTTAGCATCTGAATTCATTCTAACGTTCTGCAGTGCCAAATCTCGATGAAAATAAATAAAATAATAATAACATAAAAATCTAAAATGTTTTTCAGAAGATTCAAATCTTTAAAAACAATTGATTTTAAAATTATATGAATCATAACATATATTCTTATATATAATATATACATAGTTACCTTTCATATAATATTAAATTTACTTAATATATTATATATATATACGGAGAAAACTACTTATATTGTATTAACGCCAAATATACCGTAAATATTTTGTGATTATTATAAAATTATTCAAAATGAACATAACAGAAATAGTATGTAATCCTAACATTAGGTTTAATATTATTTACATGATATTTAGCGTAGTTGATCAAACGTAATTTAATAATCATTATGTATTTTTGTAAAATAGAATGACAAAGAATGACAAAGATATAACCTAAATAATTTTGAAATACATTTTTCGTTTAATACGTAAATGTGAAATAATTATTTTTATAAATAAATATAGTATTTTATTATAAATATAATAATATTGTTTCATTGACAAAACTTATTGGTGGGGAGCTGCTATTATCATTTTTCTATATTATAAAAAAAAATAATTAACATCAAAGTTCTGGAAGCTTTACATTAAATAATGTTGCCTGATATACAACATTAAACTTCTGTAGATTCTATCCCAATTGGGGTAAATATAATATAACTGTTTTCTCCGTGTATATATATATATATATATATATATATATATATATATATATA
>JABFQC010004574.1:0-12522 GCA_022817085.1 Psilanteris sp. ZL-2020
ATAGTAAATGCAACTGGAATCTTATAGTTTGAACAGCTTAACTATTTGTTTCAATCAAACCAATCAAATGATAAAAATAAACATTATTTCATTACCGCCATTAAAAGTGAATGTTAAAAATCTTATTTTTCTCCGTGTACACTAGACTATTTTATAAATAATGATTATGATTTAATTTTATTAATTTTTAATTACTTACAACTAATGTTAATGTTTGCAATCGTATTTACTATGTACTTAGAGATGCAAAATTATAAATATAGTAAGACGAATTTGATAATGATAATGATATAATAATACTGAGAATAATTTTATACGAATATGAATCAAAATTTTAATTGCATTTATAAAAAATATAATTATTTTCTTGGCAAGTTGCAATTATATGTTCCTGAAAATATATTACGAGACTTTTGCGGAGTCAGTTGCGCGTTTGTTTTCCTAGAACTGACGTTGTGACAGTTAGTGCCAGTAATAGAAAATTGCTCTTCCAAATTTGCCATTCTTTTCTCTTGTGAAAACCGGCATTGCGAGTTACGTTAGAATTCATATTTCAAGGCACAGAAACGCAAGTCTCGAATTCTTAGTTTCTGTTCAATTTCTACAATTGGCCAAAAGTTGGCGACGTCAAATAATAATGCACTATCTTTCATAAAGACATAAGTAAACAGTCCGTATATATATATATATATATATATATATATATATATATGCATGTATATTCATATTTGTGTGTTTTTAATTGGTAATGGAAAATGAACGTCATACATATGTATATATAAATAGATTTTAAATAGTAATTTTGCTCATAATGGAGTCCATTCGTGTTTTTATTTAAACAACTTGTAGTCAATAGTTATTTAACAAAAAGAAAATCATACCAATATGTCTTATTTTGCTTTACTTTGCACATGTTTCGGTAAGACTTATTTTGTCATAAATTTTGTCATAAAATCCTTCATCTGCTCTTTTTCCAACTTATAATTATAAAATTACAATAAGTTACATTAATGTAATGTAATAATTTCCATGGATGTATAAGATTTTAATTATTGAAACTATAAAATACAATATTTATTCAAATATCTGCAATTTGTTTGATCTATTTATGCATTAATATATTTAATATCATGTAATTATTTTAAATTAATTAATAAAATATTATTTTTAGATAATATTTATATAATTTTGTACAAACATTTCATTCAAATATAATTTTAATATATTATAATGTTTAATATGTACGTATATACAATTTAATTTTAATTAAATGTTAAAATATGAATTGTGTATTTATACATAAATTCTTTTCTACGTGAATATAAGTACCAAGAATTATAGCGTTATAATTTTATATGACTTTTAATATTGATCTGAAACATTTGAAAAACAAAATAATATTTTAAAATTAATTTATAATTTCACGTGAATATATTAATTAATCACGAAAGCAGTTGTATGCAATTGTAGAGCAATGTTATAAACTGTTTCTACCGTTGCTTGAGTACACAATACCGGAACGATTTTATATTGTAAATGCGAAATCAACGACGAGCAAAAAAGATTCTGCTGGATAACTATCGAGGTGGAGGAAAGATTTTAACACCGACGAAAAACGATCGATGTCGACGAAGATGAAGAGCATTGTAAAATGTCTTTCGTTAATGGAACCCAGATTCGGTAAAGAGCGTACAAGCGAACGAACGGAAGTGCAAGTAGAAAAAGGAATCGAGTCGACTTCCGCCCGTCCGATTAAGTCGTGATAAACGATCCCAAAGCGGCTGCGCTCAATCGTGTGATTTTATTTTTGCGTATTATAAGCGATGTCAAAAATTTTCTTCGTATAATTCGTTACAGATAAATATCTTATCAAGCAACTGACACTGCAACGTGTACATAAGCGTATAAGTTTATTAACAGTAATTCAGTGACACCAGTAAAGTTAATTTCGCTCAATAATAATAATAAGTTTGTTATTCAATTAATTAGTCTGAAAACGTATCAGATCGAAACAATCGAATCGTTTTGGAAATATTACATATACTTGTTTAAAAAAGTATTATAATTTTTAGATTGTTATTATAAGAATTTAATAGGTATAAGTGTTCGTATTCAAAATATGAGTAAAATAGGTTAATATCAGAATGAAATGCAAGAATTTTTATATTTCGCTTGTCAGATATTTTAATAAATTTCAAGTTTAATTTGGAGGTCATGTCGTGAAAAATATCTCATGGAATTCCAATATTGTGCAGCGGGGTATTCTGGGGTTGTTTATTTCTGAGATTCTGCACCAAAGCAACGGTGCATGAAGAATGTTAACTGCTTCCTTTTTTTTAGATTAAGGCTTGTTGCCTAAAAAATATTTCTTTAGAAAATCCTTTAATGTAAAATTATTAGATTTCATTCTTTTAAAAATAAGATACTTTATGAAATGCTTAAATACTGCGTATTAAAGGCGTGTACTTTTGAAGCTCTAATTAGATTTTTACATTTTAAGTTTAATAATGTATTTATGACAAGGAATGTAGTATAAAATGTTATAAAAAATATTAATTATTGAATAAAATATTGAATAGCCAAATTTTTTTTTATATAAAAAAAGCTATATAAAGTAACTTTATTAACTTTACTTTTTTTACATATTTAACGCACTTAGACGTGAAATATTAAGTTTTCGGGAGAATATTTAGCAAAATACAAATATACTTCTTTGCAAATATTACTTCAAATTTGTTCGAAATATATTAGTATGTATACAAATAGAAATACTATTATATACAAAAAAATGTCAAATTTTAAAGAAAAAGCATGCTATGTATAAATAAATAATTATATTGTTATATTGCTTATGTACGTTTAATAAACTTGGTAAGACATTCGGTAATTGTGTTTGGAAAAGTTTTACAGAAATTCTAGAATATAGTATGTGTTCCTGGCCACAATAATGCTCCAAAATCACTGCAGCTGGTATATCCTTGAGCTTGCATTAGAGTAATAATTCTTGGTGCGGCTCAAACTTCAAGGACACACCGGTTGCGGTGAATCAGGGGCATTATTGTGAAATTCATAACCCACTGAAATGCTAAAGTTGATTATAATTGAATCATTTATTGTTATAAATCGGATTATAATTAACTTGTAAAATATCATTTATTTTATATCTATTAATGGAACATTTTTCATTCAAAAAATACAAATGAAAGTTCATTTATTAAGTAAATTCATACCATCATTAGTATAAAAAATATGATAAGAAAATATTTGGATATAATGAATATTTAAAATTACTTTAACTTTGAACTCCGTCGTTTGATAACAAAGTGCTCATATTCACAATAAAAATATAATTAAATGCCCTTTGATAATAACGTTATACACTTCATGTTAATTCAAGACTTTAATAATTACATTTTTTTTCACATAAATGCTATTATATTCTAAACTATTTGCTATAACATAATTCTAATACGAGTTAAGTTTAGTTAATAAATTGGATTATTTATTAATACATACAATTCAATTCAGTTGATTTAATATTAAGATATTTTTAATGCAGCTAATAGTTTGTATTGCATCAAATAATAATAAAAATAAGAATATTTATATTGATTTCATTATACTAAATTATATCCTTATATATTTAAAACATATGTTTTAAATATTTTTACACATTGTGTTCAGGGAACAGTTAATTAGTAATGTTATTTTAACTTAACACTACATCATCCGAACAATGTTATATCAGCATAAATATATTAATGTCTAAATCCATTTTATCCTAATAATGAACAATATGTTGGATCAACATTTAATATTTATAGTATATATATATATTATATAATATGTTCGGACAACATATTATATTTCGGAGTGATATAGGTTAGTAATTTTTAAGTGCATATTAATAAGTATAATAATTAATGCTCGACTGCAAATGAACCAGTATTATTCATTGATATAATAAAATTTGTTGTTATTGCTGATATACAACTGTATATATATAAAGTATAACTGTATATATATATCATATGCTATTTGTGTATATCTTACAATAGGTTTTTAATAATACAAATGAACTTTTTTATTTTAAAAGAGAATATTAACAAACCTGAGTAAAATAATATTATATTAATTCATTTTGTAATTATTTTTATTTTCTCAATTAGTAATAAATATAATCTAACTCATGGCGTAGATATATCATTTATTCTATACATTATTACAGTACCAATTTCAATGCATGAACATGGATAAAGACAATAACTTTACTTCGAGATTACCTTCCTTATTACTCTACTAATTCATAACACTGCATTTTTAACAATAAATCAAAACATAGAAACTATCGAACCATATCACATTTTATTCCAGACACAGAACGAGACAAGGGGAAGGATAATGATGATTCTGAATATATGCTTCCGGAAAATGGTGGAACAATGTACGAATACAACATGTATTTATAATAATGAATTGTATATAGGCACCAAGATGTGAAATATAATTTTATAAAAATATTATTGATACTCAATACTTCAAAAAATGGATTTATTGGTGAACTCGGCACTTTTGTTATTACTAATTATTGATTAATTGCAAAGGAAATTTGAAAAGTTCTGCTATTCCACTAACAGGGTATAGAGAGTACTTCCGATATTTGTTATGTGTCTATTTTAACGTGCGTCATAATACAGAGAATATATATAAATTAAAACTTTGTTGTTTTAAATCATAAGAGATAACAACTACTCAACATGTTTCGTATAAAAATGTTTAGTTTTTGTTTTAACAAGATTCTTTTTTAATATCAAATTTCAATTATTTGATCATTTTGGTTTCACACCATCATATCAAAGTAATAACTATACTCCATAAAACGGTTTCCGGTTGTAATATCATAGATGGTAGATCTAATATGATTATTCTTAATCGATTTGGTACGATTCGATCGTATTACCTATTTCTGAGTTGTAACGTTTGGAAGTACTCTCATCTACATTGATCACGACTCCTAACGCGTAGCTTGCGTTTGAATGAAATTAAATCTGGAATGTCTTTTCTGTCTACAGTGAATTTGTGCCACCACAAAGTAAGGAGGAAAAAGTCGAATCGTCGGTATCAAATTTACCGCCAGTGCCTTACTATAAACTTGTAAGCATAAAGTCTAATATTTGTATTTCTATATTCATTAACAATATTATTGATATGCTTATTTAAATGACCAATATACTCTTGTAAACTATTATTTTTATTAAGGATAATGAATTAAATTTATTTCGTCAAGTAATAGGCGACAAATTTACCGTGATTTATAAGTGCATATTAATAAGTATTATGATTAATGCTCGACTGCAAATGAACCGGTATTATTCTATTTGCATCGATTAATTGTCATTATGCAACATTACAGTTTAGATTTGCAACCTTCAGTGAGTTGATGCTGGCATTAGGAGGACTGGTAATGGGTAGCTTAAGTGGACTTTGCATACCAATTTCAACCATACAATATGGCGAATTTACAACACTGTTGGTAGATCGCAACATGGTCAATCAGACTAGTACTCCGACGTTAATTATGAAGTGGTTTGGGGGAGGGAAAATCCTGTAAGTCAATAAATCAATTCATGCCACCCTACGAATAAGAATACTACTAAACATTCGCGTATCCTAAAACTGATTTCAAAAATTGTAATTTTCTATTTTTATTTTATTTTTCGTGCGTTATCATTAATAAATGATATTTATCTATCAATTCTGCATTATTATTCAATAGTTTTCATTTGCGATTAAATGATATATATTTTATAATGCTTTTAATAGTGTAAATTAATATTCCCGCTCGAAGTTTTTATATATGTATAAAAATTTATACAGTTTACTAATATGTGAAATGATTCGGGATTTTGTATTTTTTCCTTAGATATCCAAATGCAACGTATCAAGAGAAAATGGATGCATTATATGACGATTCGGTTGCATTTGGCATTTCGAGTGCGGCGCTCTCACTATTTCAATTCATTTTCGCCATTTTGACAGTAGATTTGTTGAATATATCGGCATCTCGGCAAATTGAACGAGTACGCAGGATGTTTTTCCGGGCTGTGCTAAGACAGGATATGACCTGGTACGATACAAACACATCGACAAATTTTGCCAGCAGAATTACAGAGTACGTTTTAAAGCAAATATATATCTGTTCGTTCGTTGTGTTTCATTTATTTTCGATATTATTTCGCTTTAACGAATAATAGCGAAAGCATTCTTTAGACAAAGAATTTCAAGCAAATGTCTTTTGATATTAAATTTCGTTGACAATTTTTAATAACGACGCAGTTGCGCTCTCACTTTATAAAATAATCAAAGTTAATGAGCTTGAATGAAAAGCAAAGGTTGAAGTCTCGTTTCGACATAAGATGAAAAAAAGAGGAAAAAGTCGTCTAAAAATGGTCGAGAGAGTTATCGTGCAACAGGTGAATGAAAATGAATATACTTGCGTTACCGAAATTCTTGGCTCTCATTTAGACTATAAGATAAAATATGGTTTTAAGTTTTCTGCTTCATGTTTAAGATAATCATAAATGTTTATGATTAAAACATGATTTCAGAAAAACAAGATTTGTAATAAATCATTTAATGTTATATTTATAAATACATCTTTTCTCATTAAAATGTATTTCATTTCATTTGTACGGTAAAATTTACTTTTTTGAGTATTAGTGATAAATGATTAAAATCAATATTTTAATTACAGCCAAGAGTGTATTAGAAATAGTCATTTTTAGATAAAAAAATGAATACTATATTTTTTAATATATATTACAAATAAGTAGAAAAATATAAACTTTAATAATAATTGTTTATAGTAATACTAAGAAAAAAACCTTCTTACATAAGCAAAAAACATTTAAAGTATGAATAATGAATTAAAGATTATAATTCTATAAAGCATTTTTAGATGATGTCAGAAAATATGAAAATGTATAATTAATTATAAACATTTTAACACAATAATATAAATGATGTAAGCAATGTTCATTATTTTAAATAAAAGTTTACCCGAGGCGAAAATTTAGTCCTACATTATCCCTATGGAACCTTATTGGCACTCTTTAACGTATTTAACTGCGCTTAAACTCGAATATTAGGTTCTTTTTAAGACCTATAAGACCTACTTAAGACCTACATGGTTCTAGAACGTTCCCAAATAGCCTCTACATAACAGCTCCTATTGGGAAAACGGGAAATTTCGGCCGTTTTTAGGGGTTAAGCAGGTGGTATTTTTATACAATTTCGATAACTTACAGGTGATAAGTAGGGGTTAAATTTAATCTCACATTTAAGAAGTTTTATTCTTCTTATTGAATTATTTTTATCAATGGTTGCAAAGTTTGATAATTATTATTATTAAAATGTGTTTATTGAAAATAATATATATTTAAATGAATACGTATATAATGTTATTTGTAAGATAATAAATTTATTAATGCAGAAATTTCTTGAAACTAAAAAGCCTAATTTAAGAAGAAAAAAAATTAAATAAGTTATATGTTATTATTAAATTAAGCAAATACATTAATTCAAAGTTGTTGTTAAATGTTGTTTACTTTACAACTACGCGTACATGTATGTTGGCATTCATTAAACTTAGACTCCTGATTAAATATCGATAAAACGCGTAGTATTTAGTCTAACTAAATCCTTCATTATTAATCTTCGTCTGTCGTGTCTTGAATTCATTTGTAACAAGAAGTGATGATATTGACTACAATTATATTTAATTTACCAGTACAAATCTTATCAATAAGTAACAATATAGGCGCGAAAACAACCTGTTTCACTTCGCGTTGATGCAATTTAACTTTATCTCCCTACATCACTTCAGACTTGTCTAGACTTGATGAATCATATATAAGTTTAATTAAATTCGCTAGTGTGTTTCACATTTTAATGAACTGAAACAAGCAGGTGAGGAAGCATTCATTGAAATGAATCAGACGAAAAGTTTAAAATTAAAATTTAGTCAAAAAGTTTCGTGAAATAGATTTCGATGAAATTCCAAATTTACTTTGACATTATTATCTAAATTAAACTAGATGGGTCTAATTGAAATCAAAGCTAAACTAAACTTAATCCGGTCATAACTCATTAGATCCGTTTCAAACTCGACACGAGCAAACGCACATGTCATTGATACATTCAATATAATCTCTTTGATCATTCTTAATAAAATTTGACTGATAAATCGAAAATTTGTAATTCAGTTACAATTAGTTTTCTTTTAACGATGTACGAATTAGCTGCATTGGTGTCTGACTTTAATTAAACCCAACTACTTGAATTTGGCCAAAATTTTGTCTTGATTAAATTAGAAGGGACGTATTAAACTAGATCTAGTTACACTGGACTTACTCATGAGGGACACAATTATGCTAAACTTTAATAGATTAAGCTTAATTGTGCCGGACTTAATTAGATGCAACGTAGTTGAGACAAACTTAACTAGATTTACAGCAGACCATATGAGGTTTTATTAATTGATACAAGATATGTCTATGTGACCTTTAAATTTTGTGTTAAGATTTAAGTATTTGCTGAATTCTTCGTTATATCTGCTCAATAGCAATATTTCGTTTTCTTCATAATAATACGTTACTAATATATGTGTGATAAATATGTTTGATTTATGTAATTATACGAATATTATCACAAATAAAAAATTGATAATTTTTATTGATTTCTTAAAGTACCATTACCACCATTAATTGTCATTATGTTAATGCATTTGATAATTTAAATTTCGATAACTGCATAAATTATTTTACAATCTCAATTTTCATTATGAATTAAATTTTGATAGGGTGTATTAATTTTGATGTTGTTTAATTTTTATACATAATATTATATTAATTATATAATATTGTTGCTTATTATTGTACATGATAACGAAATAAGTGATTGCAAATTTATCATTTTACATTTTAAAACGATACAATTTAAATTGTGAAATTTCATTAAAATCCTTAATTTAACCGAACATATAATTTTTTCGCAGAGATCTAGATAAAATGAAGGACGGGATGAGCGAGAAACTTGGAATATTTACGTATTTATTGGTATCTTTTATATCATCGATAATAATATCGTTTATGTACGGCTGGAAGTTAACACTTGTGATGTTGAGTTGCGCACCAATCATAGTAATAGCAACGGCCGTGGTTGCAAAAGTACAGAGTTCTTTAACGGCTCAAGAGCTAGATGCTTATGGCGCAGCTGGTAACGTGGCTGAAGAAGTTTTGAGTGCGATAAGGACCGTGGTTGCATTCAATGGCGAAAAAAAAGAGGTGGATCGTTACGTTAAAAAACTCAGCCGAGCAGAGAAGAGCGGCATCAAGCGAGGATTATGGTCCGGCGTGGGTGGCGGAGTCATGTGGTTCATTATCTACTTGAGTTACGCGCTCGCCTTTTGGTATGGAGTACAGTTGATCCTTGAAGACCGACCCAACGAACACAAAGAATATACCCCCGCGGTTTTAGTCATTGTTTTCTTTGGCGTGCTTGCCGGTGCCCAAAACATGGGATTAACATCGCCCCACATCGAAGCTTTTTCAGTGTCTCGCGCGTCCGCTGCGGCAATTTTTCAAGTGAGTGCCGTTCTTTAAATGCACCATCATCTTTAAATAATATAACTCTTAATCCTTGTATACTGTGACGTGGCTTCTTTATTAACAATTTTTATTTACGAAACAAGTTATTTTGGAGTGAATGAAAGAACTTGTAGTCAAATTTTAGAATTAAAATTTGAATTAGAAATCTGAACAGCTTTTTCAGCAATTCAAACCCGTTTAAATCTATTTTAGGTTGTCTTAATCACTTTATTTGGATTCTCTCTATCTTTATTTGAAGTCTATGTAGGATTAGAAGTACACTACTAAAATAAGTGTTTTAAATGGAGACATTTTCATGTAAAAGACATAAATAGTATCTAATAATAAGACACTTATACTATCTTTTCTATAAAAATGTCTTGAAATAACACATTTTTGTAACGTCATTTTTTATAGTATACAAATGTGTTGTGTAATATAAAGGGTGAAATTCTTAGTATTTTACATAAATTGATTTATTAAATTGTTTCACCAATTATTTGATAACAATAGTTCTAGTGAAAATTATAGTAAAATTTCTCTACTTTGCACAGCAACAGGTGGTGTGATAGTCAACGAAACCAGTGAATGAAGGCAAATTGTAATATTGACGTTTTGTTAAATTTATTTAATAAAAAAATCAATTATGGTATTATTATTGTTTATTGGGTCCATATTTTAACTGAAATAAATGTATCAATTAGTTATTGATAAATCAGTAAGCTTATGGGATATTTTATCCATTTAAAATTTATTTAATAATGATTTATTTAGAAAGAAATTAAAATTAAAATAACCTAATCCAAGTATTCACTTGGGCATACGCCCTTGATCATAGAAGTAATGTTATAAATACACATAATTATTGATTATTACGAATTAATAATTTTAAATTTTGACATTTAAAAAAAATGTAAAGTAATAAAATTAGGAAAATTAACAATTATTCAAAAAACTCGTCTGAATAATTTTAAGTACTAAAATATTAATCATATAAAAGAATATAAATATTATTTTATTTTTTCGACAATATTGTATACTATGCTATAATGAAATTTCAGCGTCATTTTAGTATTCATGTATCAACTTCATTTTACCGTAGATTCCGTAAAATGATATTTTATACTCATATTTAGGTTTTAGATCGGATTCCAAAAATTGATAGTTTAAGCAAAGAAGGAGAAAAACTGGCAACGGTAAATGGTGAAATAGAGTTCAAAGACGTGCATTTCCAATATCCAGCAAGAAAGAATGTTCACGTATTGCGTGGTCTCAATCTAAAAATAAAGCATGGAGAAACTATCGCGTTAGTAGGAGGGTCTGGATGCGGAAAGTCAACGTGTCTTCAACTAATACAGAGACTTTACGATCCAATTCAGGGTCAGGTGAGTTTTTTATAATTCTTATTATTTATATAATTGTGTGTTAATTTAAAGTATTAACATTTTTCCAATGGTGTTTATATCTCTATTCATTTGAGCATTTTGCAACATATATATGCTGAAATCAGCAATCCGTGCATTTAAGGACTGTTAGTAATAATTAAAGATTAGTAATAATTAATGAATATTGTTATGATCACCCACCGCCATCGATTCGTGCCACCCTAGATTGCTCTTACCTTATCTATTCATGTATTATTTTTATGGAACTAACAATCTAGGGGGGCACGAATCGATGGCGATGGGTGATCATTTAATTTACTATAGCCATGATTGAAAACATTTGTCAAGTATATAACTTGTACAGGAAAGTTCAATAAAATATTCGAGATATTTTTATAATGCAACCGGTATTTACGATATTGTTGGGTATGAAGAAAACATTTAGTAATTTTTTTTTCTTTTTTGAGTAGGAAAAACCTAATTTAGCAGAATAATAAAGTTGCCATTTGCTACAGTGATATCTTTAAGTTACGAGACGCGAAGTTAATATCAGAGTGCTGCACCGTTATGAATACAGGGCGACGTTTTTATTTCCCTCGGAATTATAGCGAGCGTTCAGCGAATAGTCGCCAACGTTTAACGCCACTTGTGCTTGCCATTCTTGCGATCGATTTCCTTTTTACGATCAGAAAGGAACAATTATTTCATGCTTTTTTACGCGCAAACACGCGCGTTATTGCATTATTTGACTGATACTTGCGCTCGTTGCAGTATCTCGTTGCACGGCGTGCCGAACTGTATAGAAATGAATTACTTTTGCCAGATATTGGTTTTGTTAACAACTATGGATAATATTCATTTGTAACAGCACGTATTAAACATAAAAATTGTTGTAATTCGTCCCCGAATCGTTTAGAATATATTTAAAAAAATAACAATGTTCGCTTTTTGTGTATTCGAATGTAATACTTTTACAGTGATAATTTTCAAATTATTTTTTAAACAGTCTAAAGTTTTTCTAATAAAGTTACATATAAATATATTACTTCTATGCATATTATTTCTATATTATAAACTTGCTTCAATAATCACAAATGCGTTTAACATAAATTGAAAAAATAGTTAGTTTAAATAACTATATTATACAAACGTTTGATACATTTACATTCTTAGAACGATCGTTCAATGCTTAAGCATTATTCTATTAATAGAATCGTTTAATAATTAGATGATTTTTCCATTCAATATATTTCCAAGTAGAATTCAGATGATATTAGACTAGACAATGAAAAATGAACTAATATAAATATTGCGTCTTTAGAATGCAATCTTTTAACCATAAGCAGATTATTTTTAAGAGTGTATAAGTAAACGAGAAACAAGAAATTAAAATATATAGATTTTATCGTGTTTGGTAAACTATGTTTCAATTGATGATATCTCCGTATGTTCTAAAGTCATTTTGTACACATGTTAAACTTGTCTTAGAT
>JABFQC010004575.1:0-12522 GCA_022817085.1 Psilanteris sp. ZL-2020
CATATTATTATGTGCATTGCCAATTTTACTACATTATATAGTAATTTTTCTTGTATTTTCACGTATCGTCCAGTTTTGATATATTATGTAGTAAATTGATAAACATTTCTTTTCTCAGTGTATATAATGTAAGAGGTCGAAATTGAAAAACAGTGTAAAAAATTGAAAACTACCCTGAATCGTTAATAGTTTCGATAATTTTAGGGATAGATTTCAAATCTACCAAAAGTCAATTTATATCCGGATTGGTATTAAGGTCTCGCTCATGCCAAACAGTGTTGAGTCTGTATAACCTCGAGTTTTAAATGTGTTTAGATTTTCAAGGGGTGGGGGGGTGAGGTAAAAATCTAACCAAAACTGAAACCTGGAGTCCGAGGGCCCCAGTACCGTATTGTATGAGCGAGACCTTGAAAATAAACATACGTATATACACTGAGAAAAAATTTCATACAATTTTTATTATACTGCACTGAGAAAATAAAATTGTACCATTTACATTGTAACATTTTGATGCTTCTCATTGGTTAAGCCAGTTGAATCCCGTTAGCTCATTGGTTGGCGTCGATTACTATTCAAAATGTAAGACTTGTACAATGTGAAATTGTACGACTAACGATGAACATAGTTGCCCTTACAATTTCATTTTCTCATTGT
The DNA here is from genome assembly GCA_022817085.1 of Psilanteris sp. ZL-2020. Classification (NCBI taxonomy): domain Eukaryota; kingdom Metazoa; phylum Arthropoda; class Insecta; order Hymenoptera; family Scelionidae; genus Psilanteris; species Psilanteris sp. ZL-2020. Next base: position 655 of record JABFQC010004575.1, read on the forward strand.
GTTAAATAATGTGAAGACAAATGCCTTGATTCCGAAATTATTATAATACAGTACACTAATAATCTGCGCAGGAATACCCTGGCGCATCTTTGCATGATTGTGCGGTAATTTATTGTACATATAATTAACATAATGTATTATAAAAATCAAAGAAACTTTTTTCTAAATGTATTAATTCACTTTTGATAGTTTCTTTTTATTTTTTTTTTATATATAATATACTTTTACATATATTTTTCATATGTATAATTGGATTAATTTTAATTACTGTAAAATAACTTAATATATTTATAAAAAATACATAAAAATACAAATATAATACATATTATATATACATATTATTGAGGAAATACTTTAATATCCTTAATTCAAAATACAATTTTGTATAGAAAATTAGAAGAACAGCATAGCTAAATATAAATTATAAAAGCAGTAACAAATGTAATCAGCCATTTGTATTCGTAATTTGCACTGCAATTAATAAAATAATCCTGATGTATAATGCGATCATATATTAGTCATATTATGACCTGTTTCTGAGTTTGTATAGTAAAACGTTAAATAAGTTCAATACTAGCAAGCTACACTAACAAAAATGTTAATTAAATATTACTATGTCAAAACAGTATTCTGATGCGATGTTTATCAACACATAAAAATGACCCCTAAATATCGTAAACATTGTTTCTTTTTCCCTATATTTTTACTATGTTTTAATGGTAATCATTCTTTGTTGACAAACAACGTTTCGAAGTACTGTTTTGGCACAGTAATTTTTAAACGAAATTTTTCTGAGTATACTTGAAAAATAATAAATTCTGAAAGTTTTAAGATAATTATAATATTACTAATATATATTTAGAATTAAATAATTATAATATAATCGCTACCATAATTGCATATAGTCACTTATACTTAATACATAAAAATATCATATACATTTAATAATTAATGAAAGAAAATTAATAATACGAAAATTATGAAAATTAAATTAAAAATTGACTCACCTTGATCTTTTGCGCAAGCTTTAGTTAATTTGCAGCTCAGCTTTGTAAGTCCTTTAGCATAGTTCGCTTCCAGTTCGGCTCTGAAACATTTTGAGAACAGTCGACGTGTTATTGGGATGGTTCGTGATGCAATACATAACAAAGTGTATAACAGTATATACATAATTATAACACGCGACTAGGTTAGAAACAATTAGCTTCTATATATAACACATGATTCATTTGAAATCGCCGTAGAAATTATTCTCGAGCGTTAAAACTGAATTTCAATAATAACTCAATACAGTTACTCTACTAATAACGTCGCACGTAAATACACAATACGAAACTGAAATAATATTTAAAAAAAGCACCTTGTAAAATCAGTTGACCGATTTACGTACAATAATTTTTAAAATTTGCGTCAAAATTTCGAAATTGACTTCAACGCAATACGTAAATATTAAAAGACTGCGCCACCCGATTATCGTTTTATACACACCGATTCCTCGTATACGTCTATTAGTTACATAATTTTAATAATAATAATTTAATATAAAAAAATATATATACATATATGAGTAATAAAAAACAAATAAATTAGTTAAAAAATAAACAATAGAGTTTGTGCAAATGTAATCTACGAAATCATTTACATTAGCATCGGTTACTTCAGCAGACGTTAAAAAATGCATCAACGCCAACGTGTTGAATGCATTATAATTGAATGTTCGTTGATGGTCGTTTGCTTAATTAGCCAACTATTGTATAGAATAGTATTAAAAGAAATTACCTTTCATGGAGAATCGCCGCGAGTTCCTTGCAGAGGTCACCACCTTGCTTGACGTACTTGCGCACGTCCTCGAAGCCACCCTGACCTCCCTGAATACAAAATCGAACGTTAGGGTTTTGTAATTTTGAAATCGCAAAAAATTCATTACGAAACATACAATCATTCCATTACAACATTCACACACTCACCACGGATTATGCTTTTATAATGTTAAAATGGAGCATCAATAAAATGCATCAAGATTTGACGAAGCAATCTGACATAAAAATAAAATTTGCATTTACTTACATACACTTTTTTCTTGTTTATTTTATTATTATACTTATTAATTAGTATTCCTTAAAAATACTCTGAAAAATATCCTGTTTTTCGCCTCCGAATAAACGTATATGTAATTCTTTCATACATATAACTATATATATATATAGACCCATATTATTGTAACATATTTACAATACCATATCTCAGTAGTATCCAACCGTACCGGAGAACGAAATGAATCACTCAGAACTATAGAATTATTTTCGCTTTTTCAACTATAAAACGAGCCAGATCGCGCGCGCGGCGTATTCCCGGCATACAATTGTCGGTTTATGCTTCAACAACCTCAACCTCGACGCATACGCATTACGTAGCGGTTACTACGCTTCGTTTGAACCACCACGTTCCTAACTGTCGCGCGGAAATTACGATGTTTCTTTTGTGGAATGCGCTACCATTATCCGGACTCTTTTCTCTCAGGAGAATTGCCCAACAGCGTGGTCTCAAACACCAAACAACACGTTTTACCGACGAATTTCAAATCGCCGACGCTGCGCCTTAATTTTAAAACCCGGCGACTCGCCGGGTCACGAAACTTTTACGATTCACGATTGTCGTTGTGAATTTTTATTGTAAGAATTCGCGATTTAACAATGTTTTGATTTGATAGCTACAGTGAATCGTTCGAATTGAAGCAACGAGTTTAATTTATGTGTCAATAAAGCGCGAGTTTATTAAGCATTTTAATGACCGGATTAATTGAAAGTAATCGGTTGACCGAATCGTATATAATTGAAAACCACGATGACAGTGGTTTTGCGTCTTATTTCAAGACGTTTAAGTTTTGATTCCCGACATTAATGCATTGAAGAAACAAAAATATTACAAAATGTGTATGAAACATATAAAAAGCGAAGAAAATTAAATTAAACGAATTATCGTAATCAAAAATTGGAACGTATTTTTTTAAGTATTACATAAGTTGAAAAATATACGATATTGTAAAACAATTTTCATTATTTCTCTAAAGCATCTTACTCGTGTTTTTGTGTTTCTGCTTTTTTACATTGTTTAAAAAAAATTCTACTTCAATATACATTCCGAATTATTACTTTTCCGTGTAACGTTCAAATTAAACACAAAAAAAGTCTGATCGGTAATGTACTAATATTCGATCAGCGCCATAAAAATTGACGTTACAAAAACGTCTCATTTCAAGACACGGTTATAAAGAAGACGGTACAAGCGTCTTAATATTGGACGTACTATTCAATGTCATTTGCATGAAAATGTCTCTATTGAAGACACTCATCGTTTTCGTAGCGGACATCTGACGTTAAGACGCCGGGGTCTTACGCGAAGATATTTTCATTGCACGGGTTTTTTGCCGTGTACAGTTACGTGGCATCGACGGATAAACAAGACAATAAACATGGCCCGTAACAAGTTATGCTTTCTGGTTTACGATTCCGCGTTAATTCTACCGAATATCCCCGAACCGTCCACGCCTCGTTATTCTCCGCGCGAATCGCATTAAATCCTTGAAGTTCATTTCGAAAAATGTTAATATCGCAATCAACGCGCTTTCATCTTGCGTTCGCGTTTCTCAAATAAAACGATCCATTATTACGCCGCTTTGACTTAATTTCACTTTTAGCTTTATCTAAACGTTTCAATGCTGGATTCAGATTATTTTGATTATATTTGAATTCAAGCAGACCGTATTTTATAAACGTGCATGATTTGTATACATATTTATATATGTATATATATATATATATATATATATGTGTGTTCGTGTGTATGTATGTATACAACTGATTCGTATCGTCATACGCGTTTTAACAATATCATAGCCCGAACGACTCGTTGGTAACGTTTTCCACTCCGAAATACCCGGCATTTATTGCTCTCGAAGGAGAACAAAATTAACCTCCACTTCACCTCGCCATCCACTTGCCTTCCCCAGACATCTTAACCCGATTTCATTATTTCCAATCGCAAGTACACAAGCACGACAAACGAAAACAAACCACGAGTCACAAAACCGAGCCTACCGATACGTCTTACTTTAAGACACCAACTCCGCGAACCAAAGCACCGAGTGTCTTAAAGTCTTAAAGACCCATTCAGACGTCCATTAAGGCCGTTCGATTGGCGTTCGTCTAAGCGATTTATCGTTTACGATATCGCTAGCGCGCGTTCGATCTTCGGTCAATATCGAATACAACGTCGACCAATAATCGACAGCATGATCCGTCTCGAGGAAACTCGCAAATCAGTGTTCGATTTTGCTCAACTTCATTTACAAGATCGCGCCAACTTACCGGCATGAATCAAGCGATCCGCGGCCCCAGCGGTGCGCCGATCGAACGAATTAGCCGATTCCGCCGAACTCGCGACCGCGCGCACCTGTACGCAGATCTGGAGAAAGTCGCTACTTTTCCTTCGGGTAACGTCAGTGAATCGTAAAAAGCCGACGAAGCAAATTTCTAACATTTATAACGCCGAATAAGTCGCCGCGACCAGTTTCGTGGCAATTAAATTCACGCTCGCTTAAGTTTATTGTGCGCCACGGTTTCTTGTCATTTGTTTGCTTTACGGTCAAACGTCGCTCTGGCCGCGGCTTTTGATTTCAGACCCGGTTTCCACGAATATTCACGCGAGTCTCGTAATCGAGCTTAAAGAGCGCGTTTCGAGCGACTTTATCGAGGTTCGATTGGCGTTTGATTGGCAGTGATTTGTTTTCGTCGTTGTAATTGCGGACGAAAGAGGAACTTGCAATTTGTGCAATTGCAAGTGTGATTGCAATTTGAATAGTAAAATGTGCGGGGAAGTTTGTTTCTTAATGTTTTAATAAAAAGTTTTTTTTTAATAATTAATGGTTTAAATAATAATTTGGCTTTATAATAAATAAACTGACGAATTTTTCCCATTTTAACGGAAAAGATTGAATTTTTTATATTAACAATTGAATGAATTATTTAACAATTAATATATAATATATCAAAAGTGGACGATACGTGAAAACACAAAAAATTACTATATACATTATATATTAAAATTTTCTACATAAACTTGAATATATTATTATGTGCAATTTTACTAATTTCTTGTATTTTCACGTATCGTCCATTTTTGATATATTATCTATTAAATTGTTAAACATTTTTTTTCTCAGTATCTCGGGTCATTATTATTCAAAATAATCCTTCGTTCAATATTTTCATTCTAATTATTTTTATATAATTTTTATATTCTTCTTATTTTTAATTCTTTTTATTCCAAAAAACATCACACAAGTAAACTCGTGTTTATGAAAAACTTGTTCCTCTTAAAAACTCGTATATGAATTCAGTGTCAATGTTGGTAAACAAAAATAGTACGCACACTAACCGCTGTTTCTTTGAAAAATCATAAGAATAATTGCCGAAAGTCGAATTAACACCGAAATTACATCAAATCAATATACACACAACCTCGTCGTGGCGGTAACATTAAATTGCAAATGATTTACAATTAATTACAATTCGAATGTGTTGTAAGAATTAACGACGTGTCATCGTTGATTTAACGTAAACATTAGGCGGATGCGATATGAAATGCAGCCATAAAACGTTTTTCGATTTACCATCTTCATCTGTTCAGTAATTAATGACTACCGCGTGCAATAAAGGAAATCCGAATTCATTTTGAAATAACAATAACTGTCAGGAATGGCAACGAGGAGTGGTCGCAACACTTGCTTTCTTTACTCAAGAGAAACAGTTACCGGCGAAGATGTTTATTGTCTTTAAATGAAGCGAATAATTTTTACTACAAAAGTAACTGTTTTCGATGAAAAAGACGTATTTTAAATACCCCAATTTGTATACCCGAGTAACGAAGTCCAATAACAATATCAATGTTTGACCTTGAAAATTATACGGAATTAAATATGAATACAATTGAAACGAGCCGTTTGACTTCATTGATACATTTAAACAAGGTTCATCGGATTCCTCACAAAGGTTAGCAGATTGAAACCGATTAGAAACCGATGTTTACGCGTTTACTTTGATTTTAATAATTCGTTCATGTTCTGTAAACGTCGATACAAGTTCACTATTTGTATTTAAATATCACTTGTTGCTTTAATAATATTAAAATAAAATCAATGTTTACATTCGATTAAGCAGAATATGTAGTTCGCATAAAAAGAAAATATTAAAGAAATCATATTATACTTTTCAAAATTAGTCGCACTGTAAGCAAACTGACAATAATAGCAAGGTCACTTGATGAAATAAATTATTAACATAATAAATATTGTTTCTTTTTAAAAAGAACGTTGTTCATCCGTTTATTTTTGTTGACACTTTCTGAATGATAATATTTTCCATTGTTTTTTTTTATCCTTATTATTATAATTTAAATGTTATTTTCTTAATAATATAATTTAGAGCATATATAGAGCACACTCTATATTATTATTATTATTATTATGATATTATTAATACATTGTCAATCCACATTTCAATATATAAACAATAAACAATTAACACCATTAACACAAGTTATTCGCTTTTCAAAAACATTGACTGCAGTTACTTGACTGACAAACGTTCGGCGCCATCTCCCACCAGAATTAAACTCGCAAAAAATCATAATTAAAAGTTGCTCGAGTCCGAAGACGGACAACAATGCGTTTTAAAATGAAACGACGCTAAACGTACCGCGTTGCTTTTGTGACTTAATATTCCGTGACAGTAAAAGAACGGGAAAAAAGGCGAAAGAAAAACGGTAAAATTTGAGATTCATGGCAGATAGAAATTTCGTAACAGCTTGTCGTCGCGTGATTCGTGCGCCACGCCAGTTATTCGCGGCTAACGATAATCGCGGTTTAAACACGGCCGAGGCCTGTCTCGTGACACTCCTCCGAAATGCCGTCCGAGCGTGACCGGAAAATCGATTTTGGCATTTTTATTCCGACCGGCCGATAAAGCGTATCTTTTGCGTATATTCGCGCTCGTTTTATTCGTCGACTCGTTGGCATCGCTTTTTCTTCGACCCCGCGACTCCTGATAAGGACCACTCGGCCGAGAGCGCAATAATTCGTGAAAGTCCGGGAGACCACGTCGGTCGTTCGTTATTAATTTTCGCGCGGCGTAAAAAACGACCGACGAATTTGATTAAACGACGAATAATAACAAGAACGGCCCGCGCGCATCCTCGATTTATGGGCCGATTCCAACCACGGACATTTTTATCTCGCGCTTTTATTCTCCGCGCGTGGTCGGACTTTACGTAACGGCGATTCCAAAACGATTTACATTTTACGGCACATGTTAAATTATCGGCAATAAAGTTTGCGGTCGTTTGTATCGGGATGCCTTTTTCTTGTTTCGTGACTTTTGTTTCGTCGTTTTTTCTGTTCCTTTCTCGCTTTTTTCTCGACAAAACTTCGAGGTGGGAAGTAATTGAATTTGTACCCATAATCTGACAACGCATCTGGGTCAGTCCGTTATAGAATACTTAACTCGGCGACTCACGCGCGTGGAACATTTACGTTGATTGTACGTGAAACAAACGTGAAATCGACGTCGCGAGGAACGGAAATGGTATACGATTTAGTTACGTCATTTAAAAAATGACCGATTACTGAACTTTACATTAAAAACCGATTGAGAAAAAAGTTGCTGTAAAAATTGCCGTGTTTTTAATTAAGTTACTTTTAGCTGAGGCAATTACCTGTCAACGGAGACATAAAGAACGTTTTCACAATTAATCGCCGTGACATCTCTGCGCGCAATTATTATTAGAAGCTTTTTTTATTAGAAAATTGTTAGAAAATGTTGCTCGTCTTGTCGGTTGCGTCATATTTTTGATCATAAATTCTATGAAATAAGCAATCGCATTATCTTCGGGCACTTTATCGCAAGTATCATAATTTTGGACCAAGTTTTTTTTTTCAGGTGAATTTTTGAAAAGGAAAATTAACTCTACATATTTGCATGGCCTTAACCAACATGACGTTAAGTTTATGTTATTCAATTACAATAATAAAATATATCTACTGCCAAGCGTTTAATGGGTACAATTGCGGTGTTACAAAAATTTACTTATAAAACGTGTAAATTACTCGTTTATAAGTTAAATTCATTCATTACTGGATATGTTAGCTTTTCAATTTATTTATTTATTTTATTTCAATTATTTCAACGCTTCTTGATATAATTATAATAAATAAATAAATTGTGTTTACCATAATGTTTCTAATCTACCACTTGTTATTATCACTACTGATACTACTGTATTTACTTAAAATAATCAACTGTTGGCAGTAATTCTTATTCTACGTTCATAGTTTAGTGTGACCATAAAAGGCTGATAACTTTTAGTAAACCTTTTGCATATATGTCAAACTAAGTCGAGAGTACCCATCATTGCTAGTAACTTTGAATTATTTTATAGTCAAATGGAATGGTTGGAATAGTAGTAATAATAAGCTGTAGAATAGAAAACAGTCTGATACTTGTATATAATATATTTATTTGCTGTTATTATAGTGAGTCAATTTTCATTGAAATGGTGTCTTAGTCAATAAACCTAATTTGTATCATGCACATGTAGTAGTGAATGAATTCACTTTATAAACAAGTGATATACTTAGACCGAGTTATTTAATTTACTATAAGTACTGCAGATATAACGTTAAGAAAGATGAAAATATATTATACGGCATGTTTGATAAAGATGCCTAACCGTCTACAGTACTTACAGTAAATTAAAACACGCGCCCTTATTATATAAGTAAGTTATTATAATACCTAATATATACTTGTTAGTAAAAATTGTATTTTTGTAATTTACTAAGATGCACTTCAATATCATGTAAAATAAGTATTACTGGCGAAATAATTTCACATCGAGATTACTGTTTAATTTAGTAAGTGTAATGAAAAAAAAACATAAATATCTATCCTTACTTTAAAAATTCAACTATTTTTAATGTAAAGTTCCGTTACGCTTTGATTGAACTTTTGTTTCATCCCGCCGTTTTGAGACATTTTTACTAAACAGTACACGGAGAAAAAAGTATAGTAAAAATTTACTATACATTATGGTACGGCAGTCGTAAAATACGTTTTTTCAAAATTTAATAGAATTTATAAACAAAAATATTATAATCCTGAAAAACTTTATTATAAAGTATGGTAAAATTTTACTATACTTTTTCTCCGTGTATTATTTATGAGAAATATATTTCTTCCCTCCTAATACGTATAAGATTAAATTTGTAAAATTTTAAAAAAGAGTTTAAAATTCATAATTCGGTCAATCGTATTCTAATCAACAAAAAGAGAATGATATATAAAACGTCTCATTATACATGAGAAAAACACGCCATTACGCGCGTTTTTTGAATAAAAGGGCAAAAATTATCACTTTAATTTTGATTAAATCTATATTATAAACTGTTCATAATTAATAAATTCGTTAAATAACTACACTGATAGAAATAATCCTGCAAACTTTACCAGACAATATTGTAACCATCGGATAAAGGAAAAAAATGTAAATAAATACCTGAAAATATTATTATTTTTATCACATTTATTGAAGTTTTAACTAAACAGTATACGAAGAAAAAAACAAATATTTATCATATTTGTTTACATTTTTTTCCTTTATCCGATGTTTACAATATAGTATGGTAAAATTTGCAGGATTATTTCTTTCAGTGTAAGTTATTCCCCAAAGGCATTATGTAACCGTATTTATATATACATATATAGATTCCTTACGAATGTATAGTATATATATATATAAATAACCAAAAACATCTCCGTTGGTGTTGCACGGGATCCTGTATAACGATCGATTGAAGGAAGCGATAGCACTGAAAGGTCGAGGTAAAAACTGATCTACTTAACCGGGATTTTACAAAAATGGTCGATAAACATATTTTTGCCGACGTATCTTGTGGCGCTGCAATTAATAACGATAACGGCAATTAGCATATTGGCGAATATCACAAATATCACCAGCGAATCGTGGGATGAAGTCACGAGAAAGCAATCGTGCTTTAAATTGACGGATCAACCTGATCTAGACCGGAAGTACGTGGTATATGATAACCGTCGCATAAATCATATTTGTGAACCGCGAAGTTGTAAACAACTTTGTATGTGAAAATTAATAATTGCAATTTTTTGTGGCGCATCATTTATGGTACACCATTCATGATTTGTAAGTTCACAACATTCAAATATTGACCGCAACCTTTTGAGAAGAAATTCGATGTTTTCTTTATACAAAAGCACTTAAATGTATATAAACAATGGTTTGGTGCAATTGCGGACACGAAAAAATACAATTTTTTAAGCTTCCAAATGATTAATGTCGTCAAATTTATCATAAATATAAATATATGGAGAAAAAGATTTATAAAACATTTTTGGTTTTGGTCAACTGAATGTTAATTGGTATAGTGTGCTTTTTTTTCTTTTAAAATTTTTTTAAATAAAATTTAAATTTTAAACATTCGCAATAGCCTTATATTATTAAGTTCATTTTAGGTTAGAAGTTCGAATTATGTTTTGATAATTTTTAACAAATACTTGCGCAAAATTTGATAAATTGATTATGAAAAACAAAGCTGTAATATTTTATTTTACACATTCTAGTAAAATATTATTTAATTACTAAACTACTAATTTTTGACGAACTGCATGTATAATACCAAATTCGAGAAGTTTGCACTACACGCAGAAAAATGTTGCATTAAAAACTACTGAAAGTTCAGTAAATATTATGAAAAACACAGTAATTTACGGACAAAACAAACATTTAGTCAGAAAATACCGAACTTTTACTGTAAACATTGATGAATTTTCATCATATATTTTCAAACATTCATCAATGTTTACTGAAAAGTTCGGTAATTTCTAACTTAAATTTTGTTTTGTCCGTGAGTTACTGTGTTTTGAATAATATTTACTGAACTTACAGTAATTTTTAATGCAACATTTTTCTGCGTGTAAAAATTGATATTTTTTCAGTCAGGTTTATTATTATTATATAATTTAGTAAATTTTGTAGAATTATTTTATTTTATTTTTTTATATAATTTTATCTAATTTTTTATAGAATTATATATATTTCGACCTAATTAGACAGTAAAATTAAAATGAAATGTATGCACATACTTTTTAATATGTTCTTAATATTTAATAAAAATAAGGTCACGTGAGATAGTTAAACTACCGATCCGGTTGGCATCAATATCATAATTTAATTATCAACGAAATATATGTCTGCGTCTTGTTAGTTTCCAATACGTTTATCAAACGGAATCACGCTTGCATAAGAACCTTAATAACACAATATCCCATAATTTCATCAACGGCACCGAGCACGTACGTTTTCATTTAGCATTTTAAATTTCTCATTTTAGAAATTACTACAAAACATAACACTTGCAAACTCCGACAATATTACTCCAAAAATCGTTTATATAAATAAATCGATTACGATATTTTTACAAAATTAAAATTTGTATTTCACACAAATTTAATTTATTTATTATTAATTGTTAATATTATTTTTTTCGTTTTTTTTTTTTTTTATTTATAAATTTTTTAAATTTTTTAATTAAAATTAATTTTACAATCAAAAAGGCTAAATATTAATATTTAATTTAATTTCCAAATAAAAAACGCAAATTACCCCTTGTAGCCAGCCCCCGGAAACACGGTCCAATCCCGTTTCTTCTAACCCACCCCCGAACCACCCAACCATCAATGACGTCCGCAGGCGTCCTCCTGCTTGAAAAACACACAAAAT
>JABFQC010004576.1:0-12521 GCA_022817085.1 Psilanteris sp. ZL-2020
CTATAAGTTTATATTGAAAAAAATGTGTATAATATATTAATATGTCATTAGTCTATAATTAATTTACTTTGTTATTTGTTTATTTATTAAACTCTAATAAAAATTTCCCATTCTTGTATAATTAAAAAATTAAATGTATATATTATTATTAATAATTTATTACTAGTAAATTATTTTTAATATTAATTAAAAATAATTTCTTGAACCTCTTTTCAAAATAATATTTTAATTAAAACCATTTTTAATGAATAAACGGAAAATGATGTAGCATAAAACGTTTATTATTGTAACGTCTATAGTATTATAATATTAAAATACACTACACTGTACATTAATTAATTAAAAGCGTGAGAATAACCGTCTATAGATTAACTTTCAAGCTTCATCCATTCACTCTTTCAATAATTAACCATACTTTTCCTTATTAATATACAAACTAAAATAAAAATGCGTTTCCTGCAATTCAAATTTGTCGAGTTTTTTTAAAAAAATAAACAGTTTGAAAATTTAAAACATTTTTCTGTAAAAGCAGATTCAAATATATTTCAATAAATGTAGGCACACTGAAAGAAATGATGTATGAAATATTACAACGTATACGATTAATCCTATGACGGTAGTGTTATACAGTGATAACTTCATAAAACGTTGTAATATGTGTTGAAAGTGTTTCAATATTTGCAACTCACGTTGTACTTTTTAAAACTTAAATTGTGCTTATTGAAACTTTTTTTGCAATTATCACAGTATAACACTGCCGTCATACACTGAGAAAAATAAATGACGAAAAATTACTATTTATTTTGTTTATTTGGAATCATAAGAGAAAATAAATAATATTTACTGTTTTTAAAAGGAAAAGGTAAGTTTTTTACATAGAAAAACACTACTTTATCATAATATATTACTTTTAAAAATAGTAAATATTATGCTTTTTCTCTTATGGTTCCAAATTAATTATGCAAATGGTAATTTTTCGTTATTTATTTCTGTCAGTGTAATAAGTTAAATAAATAAAACAATTCGTAATAATTCCATTTTCTCATGTTTTTAAATAACCAGCCCAAACAATAAACAAAATTGAAAAATTTAACTTATAAGAATGATTAATGACATAAATACATTTTTTATACTCGTCACTATTTTTAACATTCATTAATGTAGTCATTGTTTAATGAATTAGAATTTATTTCATAATATGAAAATGTACTGTGTATGTTATACCAATGAATGCATCGGTGAATCAAAGTAAATTGTTATCTTAAGAGAATTCAAACTCCCAATAGGTCTATTAGTTTATTATTACAATAATTAATCAGACCTAAATTGTTTGCATTCAAATCTTGCATGATTTTATGTTATAAGAATGTCAAACACCAGCTGATTTTAAGTATATATGCTTAAAAGAGAAAGAAGATGCAAGGACACGTCATACTGATCAATAAATACTTTTTGCTTTGTTCGATCTGTTATCATATCAATCGATTGCATGAAGTTGTCTACTGAGATTGTAACAAAAGAGAAGTAAAGAATGAAAATTGAATGTAACTTTTGTAACCCTTTTTACGTCCTTACATATTATGTTGCTAATTTCAGAATGTAGCTCAAGGAATTCATAAAGATAATTGTATAAAATGTTCATAATTTAAATTTATGATAAAAACAATTTTACAAAATCAAGTTTCTCTCAAATTAATAATTTTTTCCTTATATATAGTAATTTATGATTCGTATAATAAATTAATCGCATTTTAATTAAATAGAAATCCTTAAGTGGTGTTAATAAAATAATAATACAATCGTATTAATATAAATATATGCAAACTTTTATAATAATTAAAAAATAAGGCTTTAATTATAATAATTTTTTTTTCAATTTTTTTTATTATTAATTATTTTTAAATTTAGAAACTATGACCGGTTGATTTGTTTTAAAAAAATTACTAATTCTTAATACGTAATTTATATTACATAAATATAATTGAAACCAGTGTGTCTCCATTATAATCTTATTTCATGTTACAGTAGTAGTTTTGTTTATTAAAACAAAATAACATAATAACTATTAATATAAAGAAAATAAATAATATAAAAGTATACGAAGTGAATATTTGATTATAGAATTATGTTTTTAATCAAAATTATTTAAATTATTATCGCATGTTCAGAAATAATATTTATTATGTGATTGCTATGATATTTTGCAACTTGTTTGTACAAAAATATGAAACGAATAAACATTTCCAAAATAATGAATATTTAAATAAAAAAAGTACAAATTTTTCTGAAAATGTTAACATGTATTACATCAAACTGTGAGGTAAAAATTTCCTTTTATTAAAAATATATCTTCTATATACAAAAAATATATTCGTATGAATAATAAGGTTTATACAAAATTTAATGAAAAAACTGTATATATTTAAATATTATAATTATTAGTAATTTCCCTTATAGAAATGATTTGTTGCTGACATTTGCAGACTTTTGATGAAGAAACTCTGAAATGGTCATGAAATTGGGACTTTTCAAATATTGTCAGTATTATTCAAGATTTGTTCACCTTTTTTCATACTTAATCAGATGTTTTCAGGAAATCATTTCCATAAGAGTTTCAAATATATAACAGAAAATAAAATTATTATTTTGAATCTTCTGAAGCATATTACATCCTACACTCAATATAAATATAATATTCAAATCGCTTCAACTTGAACTTCTAATTAATTTAATTACAGCTGTCAATTTTTTGTTGCCAAATTCATGAATTATAAAAAAAAGTTGCGTAGTAGTGTAGTTATATTTTTTGGCGAATAATTTGGTGATTTCACAAGTTATAACTTCATTTACGAGTACAAATTTAAACAATTAAATGTTGGTAAATTGAAATAATTAATTTCTAGACAAATATTATGAATAAACTTTTTAATTACAGTTTCAATTGAACACACTAAAAATAAAACGGTACCTGCTTGAAAATTACAGAAATAAATAGTTACTTTAAGATATTTATTATATAGCTTTACAAAAAATAGTTTTATTTTCGACGAATTTCATTAAAGTTGTGCTAATTTTTTTCTCTGCGAATATAATATAATATAATATAAATGTTCTACAATGTTCAATCATTCTCAGATGTTTTATTCAGTATGTAACTATGTGTTTACGTAATATTGTAAATTGTAGCTAAGAATTATTTTTGAGAAAAAACGTCTCAAGAAATATTAACTCAAATACACAATGAACTACAAATAATCATCATTCATTGGTAATAATTACATACATTATAAGACAACTTGACACTAACATTGAATAGCATAAATTATCTTGGAAAACGATATTTTTAACATAAAACAATGCTCAAATTTAATTTCAAATAACCATTTCTATTCATTATTGTAAACAAAATACATAAACAAATAATTGTTAAAAAAACGTTTAAACAAATTTCATTTAAATCATTTAACTTTATATTGAAATTGATATAAAAAAGTAAGCCAACTGCCACTGAAATTTCTGAAAACTAAATAAGACGGCAACATTCGCAATCAAAATTTTGAAACAATTACTTCACAATTTGCGTGAAACTTAGAAAAATTAGATAACAATAATTACAGTACTTAAGAGTGTAATAGTAAAAGTACGCACGTTTTGCTGTTCGCGTGCTTTTGACATTATACCCATGGAGTATGAAATTTTTACATTTCAAATTACAACATTTACACGCGTCTCATTGATTAAATCAGCTGAACTATTAAAATACACAGCTGTAATGTAATTATAATGTTATTTACTCGTTTAATTCATTTTACCATTCGAAATAGAAAAAGATGGCTACGTTTTTAACGCCATCGCTTGCTAAACTCGCGTATATTATTAATGTATGCTCAATGTCGAAATAAACAACCATCGTTTCATATCGCTTGCGATCGTAAAATTGTATTCATCTTCAAATATCAATAACAGCCTTCATCAAACTTTGTTAGAAAGTACTGTAATATGGTCGATGCAAAAACAAACCGTTCGTCTTACACGACAAACGACAATAAAAATGTTACTTTAACCACTGAGCATCGCGAATGCGCGGCCCCTTCTAAAACTCGTACATAAACTCTGCAATAAATACACAATCATCCGGCTTTTCGGATTCGCGATAACTTTTAATAACGGGCCGCAATTATGCGTTAGAATTACACACGTCAAAAATGTTTATTTGAAAACAATTACCACTCACTATCGCGCGCGCGAACGGTTCATTCTTTTCGCATACATAATCCTTGCGAAAGAATTGTTTCGGAGTTTCTTAATCGACGCTCAGCGCGGTTATTGAGACCCATAAAAAACCGCGCGCTGAATAGTAAATAATTAAAATCAACCGAGTAAATGCATTTTTCAGTACACGTTCTCATTCATAATTACTAATCTTTAGCTTCAAGCACGTTATTTGCAGTAATTTAATAGAGCACCAATTAACCAGTGACTTAAGTCCTCGTGGCGCACAATAAGAAAACGCTATTGACTCTGCGCGGGTCAAAACGTACGCGACAAAGGTGCAAATACGGCTTTCAATATACCTGGCTTTCTCTCGTGTTCCGTCAATTGCAGCGTTTAAACTTCGCGATAATTAACTTCAATTATGATTTTTTTTTCAAGATCCGAAGTTCCGGGATTGTTTAGTAGCGCGAAAAATACTCGTTTGCGAAGTTACATTCAGAATGTTACTGACTGCGTTCTATTCGATCGCAGTCGTATTTACCGCGCTTCTTCCCCCCACCGCTAGACCATTTAAGATTGACCGCCATGATCCACGAGACAACAACGGCCAAGTGCGCTTTCAGGGTCACGAACTCGACAAATGATCGTCACGATGCTCAACGTAAATCTGCTTCACTTGTACTGTGTACTCATTGAGTCACGGTAAACATTACTAATTATTCTGAATTTGATAGCTGAGTTTAGCGATTTAAAAAAAAAAAAAAAAGTTCATTTTTGCATCAAACGATATGTGCTATAAACAGGAATACTGGAAATAACGGCGAACGCGCTATCGCTCGTTTAAATATTAATTGAATGCAATTACGTTTGAGGAATTCCCTTCGAAACATGGGGAAACTCTGGAGTTTGTTGACACAATATTATTTATACTTTTGTTCGATTGAATACATGCACCGAGTAAACAAAACAACAACAAATTCAATAATGCCGAACCGATAGTACCATAACGTGAATAATGGTTTTAAAATGATATTTTCGTTTTTCGAAACACGTACGTTTAATCGTATCATTTGATAATTTGTAATAGTGAAGGGTGTGAACAGGTAAGGATCGGTTTCTGAGAGTGAATTTATTAATTTTAAGTCTTGTACGGTCAGTAGTATTTTGATAAACAAATTTTATAAACAATTAATATACGTATATCAACGCGGATTTCAAGACAGTATGTACTATTATTTTATAGAATTTTTATTTACAAAATGATTATGCATCTGCAAATTTTGACCATACACTTTATGGTAAAAATTCTAATAATTACACACGTTAATTATATAAATGTTCTTTAGGCCAGCGTTTCCAGATAATCCTTACTTTCCCCTAAGAAGGGTCAATTTTATATGTAAATGATATAGACTGCAGCGACGATCTCTAACCATTCTTAAGATAATCAATATTTTGTTTCGAATTGTTGATTTATCTTATGTAAAGACAAAAAATTGCGAAAAAACAACAAAGTGTTAAAATTGTCCGCTAAAAACGGTAAATCTGTTTTACAGTTTTATATTATATATAAGAAACGTCAAAATATGAAATAACAGTTAACATTAAATGTTGATTTAAAATCAACATTTTTAGAACAACGAAACAATTAAACGTGTCCTAAATGAAAATATTGTTTTCAGATTCGAATTATATGCATCTAATTACATATTTTAATTATATGTAGAACCCCCTCCTCGGAGAGGGGCGCAACGTTAGTTTTACCCCTCCATTTATTACGTATTTTAATATAATAATTTGATCGAATTAAATTTGTCAATATTAATATATGATTGCTATTCATTCTATCTCTCGATAATATTAAAAATATATATAGAATTTAAGGAAAAAAGCATATGTAATGAAGTATAACCATATATTTTAAAATACTTTAGTACTAGATAAAGTTTATAAAATAACGTTTAAATAACTATTATAATCCCCTGAAGTTGTCACTAAATGTTTATAATAAATTGTTGCAATATTTGTTTTCATTTCAGTTTTCGAACATAAAAATGTTTATCAGATTACACGAAAACAACTCTGTAAATAATTAAAATGAATAACGTAACTCGTCTCCCGTTGTGTATCCTGACAAATACTATGTGTTTTTTATCTCGTTATATTTTCGTTTTATTGAACGTCCACATTTTTGTATTTAATTGTCCATTGCGTCGTTATGTTCTATGTTATATAGAATATACGTAACATATCTATATTTAAAATTTTAAATAAAATAAATTAAAAACGAAGAAGTATAACACAAACCCAATGTTTTTACTTGGTTTTCACCTTGCCTATTATTCCTTTACGTAAACTTAATTCTAATTTACAAACACACTTAGGTTAATAACTCTTTTGATCTCAGAACAATGTTAGCATAATTTATGAATTAAAAAAATTGCTTTATATTCATGATCATCAAAGACGTTATTAAAATTTATATTTACAAGTTAATATTAATTTAATGTTTATTAAACAATGTCTTTTTAATTTTTAAATTATCTCTTGGCACTCTTTTAAGTATACACGCAGAAAAATGTTGTATTAAAAATTACTGTAAACATTGATGAATTTTCGGTATATATTTACAAACATGCATCAATGTTTACTCAAAAGTTCGGTAATTTTTGACTGAAATTTTGTTTTGTCCGTGAGTTACTGGGTTTTGAATAATATTTACTGAACTTTCAGTAATTTTTAATGCAAAATTTTTCTGCATGTAGCACTGGGTTAGGCATATTTATATTTATTTTGCAAACATATATAGTCTTAAATCCAAATCATATTAAAATTAATGATAATCCTTAAGATATATAATTTCTTTTCAACCCAAGAATATTTTTTGCGTATTCAGAATATATCATTTATGCATTTTAAAAAATAAATATGAAATTAATTCAGTGTGACTGGTTTGAGAGTTTATCCCACTGGTCGTCTCATCCGACAAATGGGTAGAGTTTGGATAGCATAAGCTACAAACTTTTTAAACCTTTTACAGCTACCTCTGGTGTTCCATAATTCTCTCGCCTTATAGTCTCCTATTTCACGCTATTAACGACTTACATGACGTGATGAATATCCTGAATTACTTGAATCCTTTGTTTTTATGATCTATAAAAAAATCGTATTTCCTTAAATATACCGAAATACTAAGTGCTTAATTTATCAGAAAGTGACGACGCATCGTAAATTACAATTACAATTTTTGCAAAATTAACTTCATTACTCATCGAATGGATCTTTTTTTGATTTACATATTCGCGGTATTACATAGAAATCAATACGTAGCATAGATTTTGTTAAGAGATAAGTTTTCAGTATTAAACTTCCATCAAAATATAAAACATTGCATTCATCGCTTGTTAAATCATCTCTTGCATATGCATTCATCAAATACTACAATGACGGAACACAGAAGCACAATATGAATTTCTATACAACTATTTATATAAAATAAGACAAAGTGTACGACTATATATGTTTGACTACAAGTATGTATATATGCTTAAAGAACTTGTAACATTTTTAGTTACACATGCTAAAACAATAAATAAAAATAAATATAAAAAAGTAGGACACGTTAATTTCTGTTTATAGACTTCAATGACATTTTGAATCGGACAAGTTAATAAAGTCTTTGCGGTATTTTTTTAATTTAATTTCTTCTAAATTTCAATTCCATTGTACGATTCCTTTGTAATTAAAAGCAAATAAACGTTATTAGGATAATAGTGTTGTGATGAATTTAAAATTGACCAAAATCATTGATCACTTAAACTTTTTTCACTTTTGAGATCAATTCACTGAGTTAAGTCACGATGTTAAAATGTCTAAGTTAAAAATGATTAATTTAAGTGACCACTTTTAACTTTGGAAATTTTAACATCGTAACTTAACTCAGTGAATTGATCTCAAAAGTGAAAAAAGTTCAAGTGATCAATGATTTCGGTCAATTTTAAATGCAATTTTAATATCATTAAAAGTAACTTATCGTTATTAGGATATTTTAGATTTTTATTTAAAATCTTAAAAGTTTATCTTTTGGGTTAAATGTTCTGAAACATTTTTACATTCCTTACACTAAAATAAGTATTCATAAAAATATGTCGTCCGTATTCGAAATCGATATTCGAATCTCGAAATTGTCTCACGTTTACAATCATATGTTTTGTAATAATACCCTTCTTTATAAAACTTAATGTTATAAATTAAATTTGTATTGAAAGGATTATTGTATAAAAAATTGTATACTACCGATTAAAACTGTAATTTAATACTTGACAAATGTTTTAAACAATTTTTGTTATCATTTGACGGTTATGAATTGACATTGTCGGTTGCTAATCTTAAAATATTATATCTTAAAAATGGATAACTGTATAGACACGCGATGAGCTATTGTTAAGTTTAAAAATATCTCCCATTGTAAGAAGCGTTCTGTTGATATTATGATTTAAAAACTGAATGACACTTCAGTTTGCATAATGATGACGATCTTGAAATATCCTAAACTTAGGCGCAAAATTTTGGAATCGCAAACTACGTCGGATAACCTCAACATCGTACATTCGATTCTATATTAGCATTCCAACATTCTAGGAAGTAAATCCAGCTAAATTGTTCCCAGTTGTAGAAATCGTTCGGTGTTAAAGAGAATGACAGTTGATCAAAGTAAATATAATTCAAATACGATCTTGTGAATTCAATTTGTAATATATTTTAGTGTAATGCTTGTATTTTGGGACTATCAAAATCCAAATAGTATTGACATTGCATCGGCTTTTGATGATATATATATATATATATATATATGTAACAGTTCAATGTTTATATTATATGACATATATATATATATTAATACGAGATGAAATCATATTTCTTTCTGACTAATTTAGATATCCATATTTTTATAGTATTTATTTATTAAACAAATACCTCAGTGTACACAGTTTTTACAATTTTATATGAGATCAGAGGTAAAATGTATTCTGTTTCTTACAAGAGGTAACATCAACTACATCAACTCCTGTCAGATGAGAACAATTTTACCCGACAAATGGAGAGCATGATCTGCATGAAAAATAAACCAACTGAAATAAACTATATATAATCTAACAAATAAGTTTAACATATTACATTAAATGTATTTTTATATATATAATAAATAATTGTAATAATTGTTTAATTATCAGCGAATAACAGGCTGAGCATACGGTAAACACAAAGATTAATAAATTTTTGTTTTGACCACAATAAAAAATTCTATTGCTCTTAGAAATAATTTTGAAATTTTTCGAGATTTGACCAATTTTTCGGGGGTCAATTTGATACATCGATGCTACGTCAGTATTAGAGTTCAAGTTATATAATTCTGGAAACTAATTAATCATTTTTTATTTGTCTTATTAATATATTACCGCTTATGCAATCTGAAGTCGTTTTACAACATGACGCGAATGACGACAGAACTATAGTTTAATAACGACAATGATATTAAATAATTAATTTTAATATGTATCAGATATTATTTTAAATTAATTTGTAAGATTTTACAATTATATTGATGAATCATCATTTCTCTTTCCATGCTTCTATTCTTAATTTATTAATCATTGTCAATTTGACACGAAATAAAAATTAATAAGATAATTTATTAGTAATTGCGTTTAATTGCGATCTTAGAAATTTAATATTTTCATTTAGTTACAAAAATTGTATTATTGTTATAGGCGGGCATAAAATAACAAAATTTTATAGTTTTATGAATCTGAAAGAAACAACGAAATACGCGTACACGAGATATCTATATAAAAAGAGTTAAATATTACCCGACTGTAAAGAAGGCAGGACAAAAAAAATTATAATTAGATTAACTATTATTTTACTAAATAAAATTAATGGGCTGTACTTGTGAAGTATAGAAAAGATATATTACTTTATAAGATGAAATAATAATTATGGTACACAGACTTAGGTTTTTATATAAATGAAACGCATAAGAAATATGTTTTTTGATATTTTGAACCCCAATTTAATGTTGTAATAATGTTAATATAAAACGCAATATTATATTGCTATTGATCTTTCATAAATTTTTGTTTCCTGTTTGTGTTGAAAATCGCGAAACATGAAATATCATTTCAACGCAAATATGATTATTTTGCATTTGAAAAATTAAGTTGTGATACCGTATAAAGATATGTTTTCTTAAATATAAAAAATCAAAACAAAATTGCTAATTTGAATAGTATTTCGTTGTAATGAACAACTGATACTTAAGTTTAAAACTATTTTAGAATATTCACTTCAATGAGTTTATTCTTTCATCGTCTTTTCCTCCCAACTATGTCAAACAACGTAGATTGGTCGTTTTTAAATTTATAAATAATTACAAAAAGGGGAACGTTATTTAAACTTCGTAAAGTGTACTTTAGGTACGTTAGCGAAATAATTGTGTTACGAAACGTTGCATTATAATTAAATTGAAATGTCGATATTGTATTGAATTAATAGCAATTTTTCATGGAAATAAAATATATTTATTAATTTTAATACTTCTTAGTGTATTTAATCTCACTCGATACATTTGAATTTTCATTAAGGTTTAAATTTAATCAAAAAAAATAAAAAAAATAAATAAATATTTACTTTTATTTTAATAAATAATTAAGTGTTAATATACTTCAATATAAATAATCAGTGGTAAAAATCTCAAAATAAATATATTCTTACTAGTTTCTTCTTGTTGTTAGCTTTACGTTAAGACTTCAATTTTTATTGATTGTTAAATTTTAATTTTTGTTCTTATCGATTATTTGGTTTGTTTTTGCGTATATATTTCAAGTTTTTTATTGATTTATTAATTTATTTATTTTTGCCGAATACTGTTTTGTATGTGATTTATTACATGTTTTCTTTTTATTATTTCACATGGGTTTGATTAAAACTGCGAGTGAAATTTCATCAAAACATTTTCGTATTACATTTCGTGCATTTGAAATCTGTGTATCTCCGTTGCAAAAGATTACTCAAGCATAGGATTTGCCTGTAACCTTAGTTAAGTCTTTAAGGAAAATGTATGTTGCGGTGTATAGGCGGCACTCATAAGTCTGTCTGTGGAATTAGCTCATGAAACCGTATACGTTTGAGGGTAGAGACTGAAAATTGGATAAGTTATATTTTAATTAGAACAAATTTCACTTCTACAATCTTTCAAGTAATTGCACCAAGAAAAAAGTACCGGTAAAAATTACTGAAAACACAGTAAGTGTTGAAAAATATCAAAGTAAAATTTACTGAACTTTATAGTAAAAATGTTTTTTTATTAATATAATTTATTATTCAATGTAAAAGAAATAAAAAAATGGCGATTGTTTATAATATATAGAATTATGCAATGAGTTCTTAAATGTTTTTTATCTGGAATTAATCAGCATGCAATTACGTTATTATTATTGAAATTATTTAATTTTAACACTTAGAACATTTTTTTTCAAAAAATTAATATTTAGTTCAGTAATATAGGACAAAACAAAAGTTTCATTAAAAATTACTGATTTTTACAGTAAAAATATGCCTAAAAATTAGCTGCTTTTATTGTTTTGTTTTGACATTTATTGAATAAAATAAAATGTTTTTGCGTTTACAGAAGTAAACATATAAACTTACTTAAAATATATTTTCTAAATGTCGAAAATCATCATTGATTTGTGTTTTAAATAATAAAATCAACATCAATTTCTAAATAAAATTTATTTTGTGTTAAAATATTATATTCACACAGATGTTATAATATCAGTTAAAATAGTTTTATGTCGTTCAACATTACTGTTACATGGTATAATGTTTCGTATAAAATTTATGTGTTCTTCCTGTAATAACTGTTTACCATCTGAATGTCCTGCCAAATTACTTAAAACCTGTAAATAAAATTATTCATATCAACAATTAAAAATTATAACAATTGTATGAATTGTACGAACAGCATCAATACAAAAATGTATTAAATCTAATATATATAAGTATAAATGATAAAAATGATTAAATAATACTACACTGAGCAAAAAGTTACAGTATAAATTACTATACCTTCTGGCATTGGCAGACTAAACCAATAGATATATAGAAAATTACTATACCACACTGAGAGAAATAGATTGTTGAATTAAACATCTAAACAGTTTCGTTAAGTATCTAAGATTGTTAAATCGAATAATTACAGATTGTAGCTTCGACGACAATCCAGATATTCTATTCAACAATCT